>CM029276.1:22150504-22325504 GCA_016920895.1 Vaccinium myrtillus
AACAAGCAAAGAGACTGAACACCTTTTGCTGAATTCTCATTCCGCCTCAGATCCGTGAGAAACTGGATCTCTTGTTTCGTGAGAATCCGTTGGATATTCATTAGTTGGGCAAGGGTCTGTTGGAAAATCCTCTATTGTGGAATTGTCCGTTGAAAAATAATATGTCAGTTAATCGACTTTCGGCTTCTATTCTCGATCACTTCCTTCCTCACCCACTGCCACATAAAAGGAATGAAGGGGATAAGGTGGTAGGTTATTTCCGGACATCCCAACAAGTACTTCTCTTTCTCCTGATTCACCAGGCTCTGAACGAGAAGGAGCATCAAGACCCGTCCCAATTGCAGCGAGGCCCCAGGATCCCTATCTTTGTCTCTTGTTTCCGATCAAATAGAAGAAAGCACGTGAGTCCTTCTCTCCTTCCATCCCATGTTGACCTATTCATGCTTTCTTACTATCCATCTTGATAAAATAGAAAAAGGGAAATGAAGACTAGCCAAAATACCTAAAATATCAAAAATCGAAAAGATCAAACAATTATATTATTAGAAAGTAGTACACCATAGTTCTAATCTTAGGATTACATATCGCTCATCGGCTTAGAGCTCCCAACTACCAAGCTCTTTTCTCGAGCGAGTCAACAATTCGTGGATTCATGGTTTGGATGAAGCTATGAACCCGGGTAGAGATGACTTGTCTCAAAGATGTCCCGCTCATCCAAGAATCGAATTGATCGGTAATTCAACCGACGACTCTAAGGGCCCTATATTAAGGTAAGGTCTTTTGACTGCTGAAAGACCATAACGACTAGTATGACTAAAACTATGAAAAATAACATGAAAATTCTGCTCTTCTGGAGGACGGCCCAACTTACCGGGAAAAATTACGACCAAAAAAATTGATTTTCAACAAAAACCAAAAGAGAGAAAAAAAAAGAAAAAAAGAAAGAAAAAAAATTAGGATGGCATTTGGTATAGCGCTAAGGTGAACGACGGGAGAAGGCTTGGTGGCTACCTCTCCTTAAGGAGTCTAATCAGTTTGCTACTTCAGAGTTCAAGGGGATATATGCTCCGTTTTCAAAAAATTAGGATTCCCAAAAGTTAGGATTCTGGAAAAGCCAAAATTAGGATATAGGTTCGCCGTGTTGCCGTACTATGAGGTATCTCATCTCTGTCTTGGTGGCTTTTGCTTTTCCGGTACTGATTTTTACCCTCATGGGATCTTTGCAATTTGCATTCATAATTGCCTTAGATTTTTCCTAAATAGCAACCAAAAAAATTAGTGACATTTCACTGTTTTTTAAAGTTCTAATTTCGTACAGAAAATTCAAAAAAATCAACCCCGCCCTCTTGGCCAACCACCATCCCACCTCTCGCGACCACTTCCGGCGACAAAAAAATTAGTGAAATGTCCCTAATTTTAGAACTTCTAATTTCGTACAGGAAATTAAAAAAAAAATCGACTCCTCCTACCTCCGGCCGACCACCATCCTACTTCCGATTGACCACCTTCGGCGACCCAAAAAATTAGTGACATTTCACTATTTTTTAAAAGTTCTAATTTTGTATAGAAAATTGAAAAAATACCAACTAGTCAACTCCTGAAACTAGTGATAACTCACTAAACATCATAAAACTAAAGAGATCAACAAACAAAGCTATTTCGAATTAAGTGACAAGTCACTAAACTTCATACCTGGTTTAAACTCCTAATTTGGAGTCTAGTGTAGAAATCTACTTCCGACAATTTCATCTACCTGTTTACATGCGTAATCAAGTATGATATGTTTTCGTGCGTTTTCAATCAAGGTGTGGACGGTGCCCCCAATTTTTTTTAAAAGAGTTTTAAAGTCGCCACCTAGGTTTTTATTCTGAAAAGGATTTAATACCCGAGAAACCGTTTAAAGTAATTTTTTAAAAAAAGAATGACTCTCGTGCCTCTGATTTGGAAAATGATTTGGTCTATTTGAAAATAGAGTATTCTTGGTTCGGGAGCCAGGTTACGAGTGGAGAAGATTTTTAAGGTACTCCGCTCGCCTGATTAAAAATCAGTCTTTACTCAATGTTTGTGGGATTTTTTAGAAAACATTTTATTACCAAATTTTGTTCATATAAATAAGAGATAACAATAATTGACAGAAATATACATAAAAGACAAGTACAAAATTAAATGAATAACATGTTTACATTAACCACTGCCCAGGGAAAACAATTTTTGAATTTTACCTACTGGACTGTACCTTACAGTACTAAGAAGCGCCGCATGGCACTGTTGTTTATATGGATAGCGTTAACAAGTTACTGATTTCTGAATAAAATGGAGAGTAATATTTGCTCCTAGTGTATGTCATATAAAACATGCTCTTTTTAAAGTTTACAAATTCATTTTTGAAGTTCACAAAGATATACACCAGTATTTTGAAGAGCATTTTTAATTTGGGATGAACTATACGTCCTCTTACACCTCCGTGGTACTAGTAACCAGAAAAATCAAGAAAATATGGTGTATCCCCTTAGAACGATAGTGTTGCATAGCAGAGGGAAGTGCCGCATGGTACTATCTAGGGGACTTCAGACACCAATTTGTATCTTGGTAGAATTTTGTTAAAGGCTACGGTTTGTTAAGCCCATGGTAGATATGAAGAACCACCCTAAGCTCAACAACACCCCCTCAGAATGCCAAAGTGATAGATCTTGCAAAGAAATAAATTTTTTACCTTTAGGATGGGATCCTTGAAGCAAATACCCTTCTTCAACTTCAACTTCGACTTGTAAATGAAAAATGAACCTCTGGCAGTGATATGGAACTGGTGTTGATAGTAGACGTAGGATAAAAGCTTGTATGAGGGTTTAATTTTGGGAATTTTGGAGGGTTTTTGGACTTGTTTTTGGATTTTTTGGGTGACAATGGATTGGTTATAACATGGATGAAGAGTTGACAGAACTTATAAAAGGGTTTTCAATGGTTATCAGTTGTCTTCAACCTTAAAACCCCTTAGTATTTATAAGAGAAGTTCCAAGCCTGTATTTATAAGAGAAGTTCCAAGCCTTTTCCCCAAGCAAACTTGAAATTCATCAAAATATGGATCAAAACACTACGCAAACACTTAGAGGGAGTAGAGGTCAAAGATTAAACATGATCAAATCCCATATTCATGGTGATAGCAAGCTCAAAACCCATATCCATGGTGATATTCAAGATTAAAACCCATATCCATTGTGATAAACAAGTTTAGCTAGAAATTTGTGGGCAACCCAACAACATATACAACAAATCAACAAAATACAACTAGAAAGAGTAGAAATTTGTCCCCTACCTCAATGATTTAGCTTCCAATAGGTGGGAGATGAAACCCCAACTCTTATTCTTGAATTTCAACCGAAAATACACCTCTTCCAAGCAAAACCAAACGTACCCGGGCTCGAAATCACGCGTAGATGAAGGATTTGAGGTTGGATCTTGAAATATTTGAGTGAGAGAGGTTGATTTTGTGGAGGATTGGAGAGATTTTGGAGAGGGGAGAGAGAGAGGAGGGAGTCGGCTGATTATAGAGAGAGAGAGAGAGATGAGTTTTGTTTGAAAAAAAATCAGCCACACACTTAACATATACACCCCACTAATTGCACTCGCACCCCTTGTGTTTCTAATGCATTGTAAAGACACTTGTGCATTTTTAATCTTTAATCTATTTTCATTTTCTCACATTTCCCCAATGTTATTTCCGGAATAATGCATAAAAATACGGGTCCTTACATTCTACCCTCCTTAGAAAAATTTTGTCCTCAAAATTTCGTACAACAATGCTATTCAAACATGATATGCAACATGTACTCAACATCATAAGCCCACAAAATGCAAAGTGCAAATCAAGTACCCACATAGCTCAAACGGAAAACAATTCCGAGTGTTTCTCTTTCATCTCATTCTCTTTTTTCCACTCAACTCCTCACTACCAAAATTTATTCACGACACCCGTACCTATCATATAGACTATGCCGCGCAGTGCCTGCTCGCTCACTTCTAGAATACGTGTTGGCTTCTATCTTAACTTCGATCATTACAAGGTACTGAACAACTAGGTTTAAACTATCTCGAAGTGCAAAATCACAGCTCTAAAATTTAATCTCCCTTTTAATCATAGATCTTCTAGACTCACTATGCATACCAGTTGCCTACCCTGTGTCTTCGCTATTGTCTTCTATTCAAAATTTCAATCGATCCATAATTCTCAAACACTCTATCTCTTAGGTGAAGAAATGTACTTACAAAAACCAAACTCTCAACCATTCCCCATCAACATTAACCAAGAAAATCAACCTTGCACAATTTGATCTAGATTCATCAAACAAAAACAGCTCTAACAACACCAAGATAAATCAATCTCAAATGTCGACAGTAAAGGTAAGCTCCCAAATGTTTCAATACCAACCACACTCTATTTGCATACAAAAGGCTGAACATACACATATTCTATTAGTAAGTTTTGTCTTATCATACCATACCATATCATCATTCCTCAATCATTCTAATTTCTAATTGTCCAAACTGTTAGCCCAAAGATTTTCTTAAAATAAATTATTGATTTTGATGATAACAAACATATTTTATTAAAGGAGAAATATAATTAAATTTATTTGATACTCACTTGAATAATTGTGTATTTTGTAGGATTTGGTTGAGGTACACATATAAAGAGATTCTACACCAAATCACTACTCCAATAGTCAAGATTTTAATTGAAAAGAAAAAGATTAAGGACAAATCTTTTTCTTATCTTTTTGGAAAGCAATATCAATTGGCAAGAAAGCAATATCAATTGGCACATTGGAAAATAATCCAACGGCTAGTGGAGGAAAATGGAATGATTTGGGTATCTTAATGTTGGTTCAATTAAGGCTCTTAAATTGGACCAGCAACGGCTAATTCATAGAAAAGGGATTGACTTCATTAAGGCATAACAATATCATTTCCTGACCGGTGCCAATTGTCCAACGGCTAGGAGCAACAAAAGGAATAGATTTATAACTGCTTATTTTAGTGCAATTTAGGCCATAATGCAATGGCTTAATCATTTCCAAAATTGAAGATCTCCATCAACATCTACATGCAACGTTCTGATTTTTGAAGAATAAAAAGGAGGAGTTGTTGCAGCAAAAAGTGCAGAGAATTGGAGAAGAAAAGGCATTGATATTGAGCTCCAAAGTTCATTGATTATTGAGAGAAAAAAAATAGAGCTTCATATTGTTTTTATATACACTTTCAAGAGTTTTTAATTAGCGAGATTTTATTGTAAAAGGGATTGTACACCCTTGTTCATACTCTTGTGAGAGATTACCTTTTTGTGAGTGATTTTGGAGATAAAATCACTTGAGAGTTAGGTGTTACTAGCACCGGAGTCAAAACTAGTTGGAATAGGTGTGACTAGCACCGGAATCAAAATTAGTCGGAGCAATTGGGGATAAATTGCTCGTTGTAAAGGTTTCTCTAGCACCCGCGAAGCTAGAAAGTGTTACTATTGGAGATAGTGCAGCAAATCCCGAGTTGGACACTTGGGGAGTGGACTAGGCCGTGAAGTTGCGGACCGAACCACGATAAATCTCTGTGTTTGATTTCTCTCTCCTTTCTACTCTTTATTTGCTGTCATACAATTATTGTTTGTGTGCTTGAACCTATTTAATTTTATTGGGTGTTGCAGTTAGTTTATTTTATTCCGCATTATTTTCCTTCATACAATTATTGTTGTGTTGCTAGCTGGGCCAACAAAAACATTCCAGTGCTCCTCCCCCTTGGTTATGACATTAACATATCCCTTGATCACATACACTATTATTACTTCAAAACTCATCCATATATCTTCTTCTTATCGCTGGAAAAGGAATTCAAACTCTTCCAAACCCCGTAGAGTATATCTCCAAGAACAAGTCTAAGGGACGGTGTACCCAATTTCACTCCTTTTATCTCAACCGATATACATAAACAAGCGATCCCGTTCATCTCTATTCCCTACAATTTTCAATGCACTTATCTCATCAACAAACAACACCAACACTTAAAGGTTTTACCCCACAGGTACTCCAAATTCTTTCACCAAATCCTCATGTATCAACACAACCAACCCAAGCCGAACCATTTCTTTATATCTCACAACGTTCTTCACCAAAATTCAGCACTCATCTTAATCATAATTTAGGTCTATTTTGGCTCATATGCTCATTAAACTCTACAAGGAACTTAGAAATCCGTCCACAGTAGCTACAAGTTAAAGAACTTCAATGCTAGAAAATCATGACTCACAACTATAACACTAGGCACAAAGGTTTTCCAAGTCTCTTCGTCTAAATCTTCATAACCCATGCTTCCGACTTCACCTCAACTTAACCTTTAGAACCACACTCACACCCTAGTTAGCCCCATAAATCTTTTACTCAAGTGTCTCATTCATTCCACTAGCTTCTCGGATTCAAACGAACTGAATCTCAAATCTATTAATATCATGTAATCTCATATACGCCTCCCAACATTATCACCAATTCATCCGCACATAACCGCCTTTCACTTAGTGCTCTATCTCGCTATGTTGACCTAGAAGAAAATAACCCATCTCAAGTTTTTGACAAAACCGTATAAGTAAGACTTCTTTTCATCCTACATTCCCCGCTTGAGTCTTAAAAAGACATCTTCTAGTCGCACACCACGTTATAACCAAATAGGTAATCTTAAACTGCACACACACCCTCCGAGGTTAGTAACATTATCACCCCAATCATCTAAGAGTAGGGACAAGTAAACCTTGAAGTGCACACACCCATTCTACTTACCGTCTCACACGTTTATATACTAAACATCCATACCATCTAGTTCCCGAATAGTTCTAATCTCAGTTATGCCTCGCACCAGAGAATCGAACTCCAACATAAATCTGGACCATTGTCCTTGACACTAACCATCAACACTTTACAAAAATACACACATTTGAATTAAAGCCTAATGTCCCTCAAGAAGTACATCTTCACTTTAGGATAAATTACAACTCATCAAATCACCGACCAAATTCGAAACTGTGGAACAACAAATACAACCAAGTCAAACCCAACCCAGCCGACCAAATTGTTTCGACTTCTACAACCATCATTATCCCCTCTATTGCCTTCAAGCACAAGTTTCTATCCTTTAACTCTTTAGTTCTTATAGATATACACCTGTTTATCCCTAGTCCAACTATTCAATAGGTTACCTCTTGTTCCCTAGTTATCATCCTCAATTAGCGGATAATTTGCATCATAACCTTAAGTGCACCAATTTGTTTCACAACCGATAGGCTAACTCTGTACGACACTCCCACTTTAGATAATAGCCTCCATCATAGTCTCAACATCACCCTTCTACCTAATTTTCCCAAGTAAGTGCACCAATCACCGTAACATTCAAATTTGAAGTTCTAAACTACCAAGTACCCAAGTAAACAATAGCCCATATCGCCCCTACACGACGTCTAGCAAATCCCATCTCACCGGTTACTCAATACTTTGTACTCCCAGTATTTCCACAACCACAAGTTAGCATTACGGATTTACACCCAAAATCCCACTGCGACATCTCACGCTTTTACTTAATTGTCATGTAAGCATAACACAGCCACAAATTAAATACTCCATCTATATGAGTCAAAGGCAACCCAAACGCTCACGTTCTAACACATCAGGATCATAACCAATGCACTGGTCCAAAACTATCAACAATACATAAATTCATTTGCTCATAACCAAACCATTAACACCCAGTAAACTACACGACAAGCCAATCTGGCAAATTCAACAGTGAAAACACCTCCTCTATCTAATTATTCAGACGAGTGAATCCCATCAAACTTTCCAATAAAACTGTCCTATACGTTTCCCCCTTTATTTAAGAAAAGACGGTCCCTACTAATACCAAGGATCATATACTCTCATTATGATACCGAACATGTGGATATCCCATCACCAATAGAAACGATTTTGACTCTCAGGTAGTTACAGAAAAACCCAAGTACCAAGTCTAACCTCAATAACTGAATAGAAACACCTTTCCCAAACTCATTCCCGAATAAAAATTAAATTTTACCTCACGCCGAGGACACGTACTCTTGTATTAAATAACGTCTTTACCCAACCAAGTCTAAAACCAAGGTATCCGTAAACACATTCAATATAATATACATGGTCCTACACTTCTGCAGTCAGAAGTTTAAGGGATTTCTATTACAATCACCACATCCAAAGATTTAACTCCAACAATCCAGTCAATCACAAACAAGAAATACCCAATTAACTGGGACCCCAAACCTCCGCAAATTATAATAAACAAACCCACCGACTCCAAATAATAACAACCCTCAACAGATCACAGTGATACCAAAGAAAATTTCAACACCTTCAAACAGAGAAACGATACTAAATTTATTATGCAGGTTTCTAATTTACATGTCCTCATTTCCAATTGCACCAAACACTAAGCACATTGATCCAGGGACGGATCTAGGAATTTGCCATAGTGGGGGCACCAGTTTATACTAAGCTTAAACACAAATTTAAAGCGTAGCACAACAATACAAAAACAGTTTTCACCTTAAGCAATAAGACTTATAATATATATGCTTTTAAAGGTTTTTAAACATAAGCACAAAAACTTAACCACAAAAAATAAAAATATCCCTCACTAAGTACTTCTATGTCTGATAAAAAAAAGTACTTATATGTTACCTTTCAGAGTTGACCGCGCCGAGTTTTCATATCTTGAAAGTGTTGCATGATTGACTCGTTAGAGAGTCCATCAAAAACATCTCTCTCTATGTAAACCACCAAGCTATCATTCAGCCATTGATCACTCATCTTGTTCCGCAACCGATTCTTCACTATGTTCATGGCTGAAAATACCCGTTCGACTGTTGCAGTTGCAACTGGTAAGATTAATGCTAAAGTCAAGAGCAAGTAAACTAAAGGATACAATTTATCTCTTCCCGTCTCCACCATTTTTGCAGAAAGATCAGTAAGCCCATCCAACTCTGAGAACTCAACACTATTGCACATGTCAAAAATGTACGTATCAAGTTGATCATGAAGCACCATAAGCTCAACTAGAGAAAATTCTTTCGGATAAAACTCAGCAAGACGAAACAACTTTTTCTTGTCAAAACTAGAAAACAAGTTGTGTGGATTCAAACATGCCACACAGAGTAACAACTCACTATTCGCCTCAGTAAAACGAGAATTTAATTCTTGAAGTTGGATGTCAATAACAGTGTAGAATACCTCAACTCGGTAATAATGTAAGTTTGTCATTTGTGGAGCATTACGTCTTCCTCGCCCTCGAGGTACAAACATGTCATCCATATTGGGAATACCAATTTCCTTTTTCACACAAAAGAGACAACATCATTACGCAAAGAATCCCACCCAGAGTCCCTCATCATTTGGAGCCTTCTCTTGGACAATTGAACCAAAGCTATAGCATTCACAATATCTTGATCTTTTCTTTGTAGAGCAAGTGACAACTCAGATGTAATAGCCAAAACTGCTCTCATGAAATGAAGATTAAGTATAAACTCAAAAGATTGCAAATTCTCCAACAATACATTTGACTCTGCTTTTTGCTCCGTAGTGGAACCCTCCTCCGAGATAATTTCAAGAACATCAATCACAGCCGCAAACATACTCATCAAGCTAGCTAAAGTTTTATGATGGGAGCCCCAACGTGTATCACCGGGACGTTGGAGATTGGTTTCTTGATTTAACCCTTGCCCACTTGAAAGCTCTCCAATTCTAAGTGCCTTCATAACTCTTTCCACTTGTTTCTCCCGAAGAATATCAAGGCGTTTACATGATCCACCAACAATAGTCACCACTCTATTAACAAAATAAAAAAGCATGCCAATTTTCTCATGTTTTTTTGCCACGGCCACAAGAGCCAATTGCAATTGATGGGCAAAGCAATGAACATAATGTGCATAAGGATTCTCCAATAGTATGAGTGCTTTAAGACCATTAAACTCACCTTGCATATTGCTAGCTCCATCGTACCCTTGTCCTCTCAATCTAGATGGGCTCAATCCAAGTCTACAAAACAAATTCTCCATAGCTTCCTTCAATGATAAAGCATTAGTGTTGGCAACATGTTCAATACCCAAAAAATGCTCAATGACCTTCCCTTTTTTGTCCACATATCGTATTGCAATCGCCATTTGCTCCTTGGTTGATATATCACGAGCTTCATCAACTAACACAGAGAAAAGTGCATCACCAAGATCTCTCACTATTGCTTTCATAGTTTCAAATGCTTCAGCATTTACCATCTCCTTTTGAATAGTGGGAGCTAACATTTTATGATTTCCAGGAGCATTATGAAGTGAAACACCTCTTACCTCTTCATTGTGGTCGGTGAGAAACTTTAGAAGTTCAAGAAAATTTCCGCGGTTACTTGAATCTTGAGACTCATCATTACCACGAAATGAAAGTCCCTGTCTTAGTAGAAACCGTATACAATCAAGCATGGCAATCAAACGGATTCGATACATGGATCGTGTTTGGTCAGATTGTTTGTCCAAAACTGTTTGAATATGTTGTTTTTGATTCATCAAATCTTGACATTTACCCCAAGCTTCATTATGAGCACTATTGGGTCCTCTCACATGTCTTTGAATTCGGTCTATATGTTTCCAATTTGAGAAGCCCTGGCCAACAAACGACTCACCACCCGAATGATCTCCAATATCCGGCTTGAAAAGATAACAACATAAGCAATATGCAGCATCTTTTGCTAAGCTATACCCCAACCATGTAGGACATTTTTCAAACCATTTCCCAGTAAATCTTCGTTGTTTTGGTCCAAATTGTGTTTGTGGGAATTGGTGGTCACGAGGCTGACAAGGACCCTTTTGCAAATATGCTCTACGAATTTGATCTCGCACATTGGGGTTATAATCCCTAATGGGACGTCGTAAACCAGGATCCGAAGGAAGCTCATTCAAGTTGATTTCCGCATGACTAGTGTCTGAAGGAAAGTCTGTGACATTAATTTCCACAGGGCTAGAGCTTGAAGGGAGGTCTGCCACATGAATTTCGACAGGACTAGAGTATGAAGGGAGGTCTGCCACATTAATTTCCACACGACTTTGTTTCGATGGTTGAGAGTTTTCTGATCCTTTTTAGAATGAGATATTTCCAATTGTGATTTTTGCTTGAAGTATTTCTCCATACTGTTACAAAGATAAAGAGAACATCTACATTAGCATATTGCATATCAGCGTACGTTTATGAAAATACCTAAACTCTCAATCAAAAAGCCCTAATTAAAAACCTAATCAAAAGCACTAATAAAAAATCTAATCTACCATTCAAATAAATAATTTTAGAGGGGGTGAGGTAGAGAGGGTGTGTATATATCATTGTTCAATAATTTTAACTGTCTAGTATTGGAATTTGGAAGAATCTGTACGGGAACTTTGCACTTTGGTTATATATAAACAATCTAGAAAGGGACAAAAGTCAAACCCAAGTTACCCAACCTACTATTCAAATATCAAATGTTGAAAAATTGGGAACCGACAACCAAACTACAGTACATGACTACATCTGATCCACAAATATTATATTTTTTTAATTAGAAATTATGTACTGCCTCACTTGGGCAAGGGTCACTCACATGATAGAGTTTTTTTTATTGTTTTACCCATTGTAATCAACAGGCGACAGTAGAGAGAGAGAGAACGAAAGTCGACAAAGTGCAACCAACAAGCGACTTGGATATCGGCGATCAAATTCGACTGAAGACTTTGTAACAGAAGATCGTTACCTCGGTGAAGAACTGAAGATGGGTTGGATACTTCGATTGGCAAACAGGCAACATGAAACGGTGACGGCCGAGGGACAACCTTCTCCTCCTTTTTCACCAGATCTACAAAGGGCGTGAAACGATTTTGTTTCGTTTAGATCTGGTATGCGTGTATTTTATTTGAGACGGTTTTCTTAATTTGTTGAATTTATTTTTTGTTTAGACATAATTTTCGTCATTTGTAAAAAATAAAAAAAATAAAAATTTTTTGAAATTGAGGTGGGGCACGTGACCCCACGTGCCCCTATGTGCCTCCGTCCCTGCATTGATCACATGTAGAACCCTACGCTTTCAAAGTAAAAACACAATATGTTCTAATATATCGACATTTGCTCTACCGCATGTACTTCCTTATACACCTTCACTCACCCACATGTGGTTAAAGAGTGACATCAGAAGTTTGTTTTGAAGTGTGCTGGCCAGTCATCCTTCAAATCAATCATCTACGTCATTCTTAAACCACAATGACAAAACAAATAAGCACACACTCAATCTCGATACTAGTGACGTAAATTATACCATCAATACACACCCTTCATCACGTGATTAAATCTCCATTCCAAACACAAGTCAACAACGGACTCAACTCTACAAAAACTTTTATATGCAACGTCACGTAGGTAGATGTATGTCATTCATGCAAGCACACAATGCATGTGAAAATAATGTCTTTTATGAGAAAACAATGCAATGGTTTTAAGCCCCAAGACTACAAGTCTCCCCACGGTCTCTAGGTTTTCAAACCTAAAGCTCTGATACCAAGTTGTCACGCCCTCATTTTTAATAACTGAAAATCATATAAAATTCACGTAGGATAGATCAAGTCATAGTTGAAAAGTCAAGTCAATAGTACATATCCAAATCAAATTTCTCATGTCTCTCTCTCCAAAGGGTGCCCGTACCCAAATACATAAGTACCGAAAAGATTTAAAATTTATTACATATTTGAATATTGTCAAAAGATTGAAGAAACAAATGTTACATAGTTATTTCCCAAAAAAATACACAAGTATGGAAAGGGTAAAATTAGCTTCATGATCAAACAAGCTTCATGCAATGCATCCACACTCCAAGCATCCAACACATGTTCCTTGAGCGTGTACCTGAAAATTGATAGGTTAAGCTACACTAACCCAGTAGGAAACCATTCTACAAACGCTAGGTGTATAAAGTATGATATATGCACGTGAAATTGGATACCAAAAATGATTAGATCAAAGTATAACAATGAGGACTAAAGCAAGAGAATAATGATCCCAAAGTACCCATGTGCCCAAAGAAAAACCAATGTGTCCCATAATAACCCCAAGTGTCCAATAAAACACGTAAATGTCCAAAAATATCCAAGTGTCCCACTAGCTCATTTGTCAACACTTATATCGTCACAAACGTGTCATGTGTCCACGATCAACCATTCTCACAATCAATACTATACGTCTCATTAATTCATCATCTTTAAGCTTGTGGATATTGAGATCCTCTTCCGAGTCTTTTGGGCCTCGTGGAACCCATGTCCGAGTCTTATGGGCCTCGTGGAACCCTTGTTCGAGTCTTATGGGCCTCGTGGAACCCTTACCTCGAGATTCACCCAACGGTGAGCCGAGTAATCACACACCAATAACTTGTCAAACATTTCCATTCAAGAGAACTTCATATTTCCCAAGTGTCCTTCGAGTGTCCACTTCCAACAAATTCATTTTCTTTCAAAATCATGTACATTTTCCATTACGTTACATCATCACGTGTCTAGTATCTAAGAATATACTCAAATATTATGGGATTTAAGAAAAACAATCCACGGTACGAGGTTTTAGTTAGAATAAGGCTTCCAACAAGTTTTAGAATATAATTGATGAATATGGCAAATACACGGTCAAACCACCGGACCAGGGTCAAGGAGAGCTAAGCAAGCAACCCAATCAACAAGGTGTTCAATAACAAGTATGATTTTAAGTTAACAAGTCATTTGAAGATAATCCAAGAGCCCAAGAGTCAAGGAGAGGCCTAAACAAAAACAAAGGTCCAGAGCTGTCTGGTATCAATACCCCAGAATGGGGTATCAATACCAGTCGACCAGAAAAAAACATAATGCACTGGTATCGATACGAGATCACAGGGGTATCGATACCAGATGGCTTCGAGCATATTTTTAACAGCTTTTTCAGATTCAATGGGGGTTTCAACCCAAGCAAGTACAACTTGAAATTCATCAAAATATGGATCAAAACACTACCCAAACACTTAAAGGGAGTAAACATGATCAAATCCCATATTCATGGTGATAGCAATCTCAAAACCCATATCCATGGTGATATTCAAGATTAAAACCCATATCCATTGTGATAAACAAGTTTAGCTAGAAATTTGTGGGCAACCCAACAACATATACAACAAATCAACAAAATACAACTAGAAAGAGTAGAAATTTGTCCCCTACCTCAATGATTTAGCTTCCAATAGGTGGGAGATGAAACCCCAACTCTTATTCTTGAATTTCAACCGAAAATACACCTCTTCCAAGCAAAACCAAACGTACCCGGGCTCGAAATCACGCGTAGATGAAGGATTTGAGGTTGGATCTTGAAATATTTGAGTGAGAGAGGTTGATTTTGTGGAGGATTGGAGAGATTTTGGAGAGGGGAGAGAGAGAGAGGAGGGAGTCGGCTGATTATAGAGAGAGAGATGAGTTTTGTTTGAAAAAAATCAGGCACACACTTAACATATACACCCCACTAATTGCACTCACACCCCTTGTGTTTCTAATGCATTGTAAAGACACCCAAGTGCATTCTCTAACTCCACATTAACCCGTCTTTAATCTATTTTCATTTTCTCACATTTCCCCAATAATGCATAAAAATACGGGTCCTTACAAAAAACGTCAGGCGTAGGCTTGTGCTGAGTATGAATAAGAGTGTATGTTTAAAATGGCATGAAATTACAAAATATGGAGTGGAGAAACTTACTACTGATATCAATTTAGGTGCTCAACATGGTACCGGAGTGCTCGTGATGCTTGTGAGTAATTTACTTATGATACAACTAGGTATCCTAAGAATCTAAAGAGATAAAGTAGAAAACCTGCTAAAAGAAAATATAAGAAAAGATATTATAAAAAAGGGAAAATAGAGAAATCCTTTGATAAAAAGGGAAAGTTTACTTACAGACCAAAGAATAAAAAATCTAAATCCAAATCTACAGCAAAATGCTATAAATGTAGGAAATTGGTCACTGTGCCAATCGATGCACTACTAAAAAGAAACTCAATGAACTTCAAATCAATGAAGGATTGAAACAACAATTATTTAAGCTTATGCTAAATTCCAGTGAATCGGAATCAGAAGAAAGTTCTAAATAAGAAATCAATGATTTGTCAAAAGAAGACTATAAATCTTCAGGCACCGAACAAGAATATAACCCACAGAAATGCTATGCGCAAGGAAGTTTACACTGAAGTTTATATAGAATGTGAGTAATGTGAGAACATGAAGTCATGTTTTGCAAACACGTTTTTAAAAAAGCACTCACATTCTGTGTAAGCTTCCTTGTGCACAACATTTTTGATAATCCAATTAATTGTAATTGCAAATTTGGGATGTTAAACTTCTGAAGATAATTGTAAAGCTATTGTGGAAATGAATAGTTTAAGTATTAATGTCCTCACTGATAAACAAAAATCTTTGTTAGATGTTATAGGTCAAGTCCAAGATCCCTAACTAAAAATAAAAATTATTGAAACATGTACATCTTCTATTAAAGAAGAAGAAGAAAAAAAGCCCCAAATTCCTTCAGGAGCTTAAAATCTTAAAGAAGTTCTGAATAGACTAGAAAATGACAAATCCCAAACCAGTTACCATATCAGATTTAAAAAGGAAATTAATACCCTAAAATTAGAAATAAAAATATTGAAGTCTTTTCAGACGAGAGCTACTCAAGAGCTCATTGCTATTCATCATAGGTTAAATGCTATAGACAAAAAGGAAGATGGGATTCCTGAAGAAAATAACCAAGATTAAAATTATCTCAATATTTTAATTAATGTTGTTTATAAAAAATGGCATATAAGAGTTGAAAAAGTTATCCAAAAGGAATATACAATCAGGTTACGACTCTCCGGTTGGCAAAGATGCCCCCATTGTCGCGGAGAATGAGACGGATGTTCAGGTTCGGATTGCTTTCGATGAATGGAAGAACTCCAACTTTCTCTGCTGCAACTACATAGTCAACGGATAGGACAATGCGCTTTACAACATGTATTGTACGGCTAAAACTGCCAAGGAACTCTGGCTTACCTTGGAGAAGAAGTACGTGGCTGAAGACGTTGGGCTAAAGAAGTTGTTGTGGGGAGATTCTTGGATTTCAAGATGGTTGACTCGAAGTCCGTATTGAATCAGGTCCAAGAACTCCAGGTTCTACTTCATGAGATTCATACCGAAGGGATGATTTTGAGTGAACCATTCCAAGTGGCCACCATCATTTGGAAACTACCACCTCTCTGGAAGGATTTCAAGAAGCAAATGAAACATAAGCGTAAGGAGATGACTTCGGAAGATCTGATCACGCGTCTGAGAATGGAAGAGAATACTATGAATTTGGAAAAGAAGACTGTGAATCAGTTTGCGGCTAAGGCCAACATGGTTGAGCAAGAGGGCAAGGCTAGCAAATGGAAAAAGAGCAACAAGAGGAAGATACCGGGCAAAGGTTTTAACCTCGGTCCGCGAGGTGGTGTGGGCAAAAAGGCTAAGTTCGAGGGAAAGCCCAAATTTACTGGAAAGTGCTTTGTTTGTGACAAATAGGGCCATAAGGCTACTGAATGTCGCAGCAAGAAGCAACCACAAGCCAATATGATTGAAATGGAGGCTCTCTCCGATGGTGTTGAAGAATTGAGTCTCTCTGCTATGGTTTCCGAAGTCAACTTGGTGGGTTCTAATCACAAGGAGTGGTATGTGGACACTGGCGCAACTCGCCATGTGTGCGCAGATAAGAAGATGTTCACCACCTATAAAACGGTGGGTTCTGGCGAACAACTCTTCATGGGAAACTCCTCGACTTCCAAGGTTGAAGGACTTGAAAATGTGGTTCTGAAATGACTTCTGGGAAAGACCTGACTCTCAAGGACGTGATGCATGTGCCGGAGATTAGCAAGAATCTCATTTCTGGGTCACTTTCGGTCAAAAATGGTTTTGGGTTGAACTTCTAGGCTGACAAAGTTGTGCTGAAAAAACATGGTGTGTATGTAGGGAGGGGATACATGGTTAGCGGACTGTTGAAGATGAATGTACTGACTAAGGTTCTGGCCTCTCCGTGTGTGACTAAGGTTCCGGCCTCTATGGGTATCAATGAAATGAACACAACTTCTGCTTATATGATTGAGTTCTCTAAATCATGGCATGGTAGATTAGGACATGTAAATTATGGTACTTTGAAACGTTTAATTGACTTAGATAGTATTCCAAAATTTAGTATAAACTCTGATCATAAATGTGAAGTGTGTGTAGAAGCAAAAATGACTAGGAACTCCTTTCAAAGGGTTGAAAGAAGTACTGAACTGCTCGGTTTAATTCATACGGACTTGTGTGACTTAAAGCTTTTTGAAACTAGCGGTGGGAATAAGTACTTTATTACTTTCATTGATGATTGCACAAGATTTTGTTATGTTTATCTACTTAAAACTAAGAGTGAGGCCATAGAAAAATTTATCCACTACAAGGCAGAAGTGGAAAATCAACTTGGCAAAAAGATCAAAACGGTTAGAAGTGATCGAGGTGGTGAATATGAAGCACCGTTTGGTGAATTTTGTGCCCAACATGGGATCATTCACCAAACGACTGCTCCTTATACACGACAACAAAATGGAATTGCTGAACGAAAGAACAGAACTCTAAAAGAGATGATGAATGCCATGTTGATTAGTTCAGAATTACCACAGTATTTGTGGGGGGACGCAGTTCTCTCTGATAACTATATTCTGAACAAGATCCCACACAAGAAAACAAATGTTGCTCCTTATGAATTATGGAAAGGTATTAAACATTCCTATAAATTCTTGAAAATGTGGGGGTGTTTGGCCTAAGTAGCAGTTCCCGGTCCTAAGAAGGTTAAGATAGGACCTAAAACCGTTGATTGTGTTTTCATCGGTTATGCTTATAATAGCAGTGCATATCGTTATCTTGTTTATGAGTCAGAGTTTCCTGATATCCATCCCAATACTTTTATGGAATCCAGGAATGCAAAATTCTTTGAAGATGTATTTCCATTTAGGGATAATAGAGTCCCTAGGCCAGTTCTAGAAACTGAGCCTTTTTAGGAATTTGATGATATGGAGGTTGATATTGATTCAGTTCCTGAAGAAAATAATGATGATATCGATGGGCCTCGTCGTAGTAAAAGGGCTAGAACTTCGATGTTTTTTGGACCAGACTTTCTAACATATGTGTTAGAAGCTGAACCTCGGACTTATCAAGAGGCGATGTCATCATCGGAGGCTCCTTTATGGAAAGAAGCCATAAATAGTGAAATTGAGTCCATACTGTAAAATCATACTTGGGAACTCACGGATCTCCCTCGAGGTTGCAAACCTCTAGGATACAAGTGGATATTCAAACGTAAGATGAAATCAGATGGATCAATTGACAAGTACAAAGCGAGACTTGTAGTCAAAGCTTATAGACAAACGGAAGGTCTTGACTACTTTGACACTTATTCTCCTGTTACAAGAATAACAACTATAAGAATGTTAATTGCCTTTGCGGCACTAAATAATCTTGAGATTCATCAAATGGATGTGAAAACCGCCTTCCTAAATGGTGATCTTGATGAGGAGAGTTCCAGGACAAGAAGGGAAAGTGTGCAAGCTTGTCAAATCTTTATATGGTTTGAAACATGCTCCAAAACAGTGGCATGAAAAGTTTGACAAGGTCATGATCTCAAGTGGTTTCTAGATCAATGAATGTGACAAATGCGTGTATGTCAAATATAGCGGTAATAACTATGTAATTGTTTGCATGTATGTAGATGATATGCTCATTCTGGGAAGCAATAATGAGATTATAAAATCTACCAAGAACATGTTGAATTTCAAATTTGACATGAAGGATATGGGTTTGGCTGACGTCATCTTAGGAGTCAAGATTATTAAAAGTCCCGAGGGATATATCTTGTCTCAAAGACACTATGTTGAGAAAATACAAGAAAAGTTTAACGAAGAAGACATCAACACAGCCAAAACACCAGTAGACTTAACATTGCATCTATACAAGTATAATGGTCAAAGTGTTAACCAATTGGGATATGCGCGGATTATAGGCAGTCTAATGTACTTGATGAATTGTACAAGGCCGGACATTGCTTACTCTGTTAGCAAACTGAGTAGGTATACGAGCAATCCTGGGAAGTATCATTGGACGACAATAATCAGGGTGCTTAGATATCTAAGGCATACCGTTGATTATGGACTGCACTATACTCGGTATCCAGCGGTACTAGAAGGATATAGTGATGCAAACTGGATATCCGACACCAATGACTCAAAATCCACAAGTGGATATGTGTTTACATTAGCTGGTGGAGATATATCTTGGAAATCCACCAAGCAAACGTACATTGCACGATCCAAAATGGAATTTGAGTTTATAGCTTTAGACAAAGCTGGTGAGGAAGCTGAGTGGCTTCGTCATTTCTTGGAGGATATTCCAAATTGGTCTAAACCTGGCCCACCAATTTGCATACACTATGATAGTCAGTCAGCAATTGGCAGAGCTCAGAATAGTATGTATAACGGGAAGTCTCGACACATACATCGACGACATAATACCGTTAGACAACTACTCTCAAATGGGATTATCGTAATTGATTACGTAAAATCAAAAGATAATATCGCGGATCCGCTAACCAAAGGGTTATCAAGAGAGTTAGTTGTTAGATCGTCGAGGGGAATGGGGCTCAAGCCCATATCTTAAAAGTCTCTATAACGGCAACCCAACCTAGCTGACTGGAGATCCCAAGATCTAGGTTCAACGGGACAACCGAGTTATATGAGACTTAGGAGAATCACTGTGGAGACTATGTCTCTACCCATTCCTATGATGCAACAGCGATGCCTGCATCGTAAAAGGTTAGGCAATGCCTTTAATGATTCTTAAACTTTGAAAATCCAAGTAGGGTATAGCAGGATACTCTTATTGAGAATCACCTATGTGGATGTCGAAGAGGCCGCTTCTATGAGAATGTCACGGGCAGAATTCTCTACAAAACATTCATGAAGACCAGGAGTGTCTCAGGGCCGTAATGAGCACAACCGTAAGAACCAAACTGCGTTTGGAATGATCCTATGTGTTGACTATTGTCTTGGCTTACACAAACGGCTGAACAGTTCAAGACATCGCGTTCACTGGTTAGCTAGTAAGTCCGATAGTTATTCACAAGGTGAGGTTCAAAGCCAAAAGCTACCTAACCCCATGCAGGAGATTTCCTATTGTAACTCTCAGAAATTTGCATCTGCATAGCACTGTCTATCCTACCAATTTCATTCATGTGGGGGATTGTTGGAAAAAACTTGTTTTTATCCATTTTAAATTAATTATTTAAGTGGGTCCCACACGTCCACGTGGCCGGACCCACATACCGTTGTGTTCGTCTTAGTTAGGAGATTAAGATCGAACCCTTGGTTGGATAAAATCAAGTTAAGGTGAATGAGAAATTGACCTTGAAAATGCCTACATGAACATTGGTAGAAAGGGAAAAAATGAGTTGTCCCACATTGGTGAGGCACAACAAATTCATTGGGTATATGTATCCCTCGTTGGGCAATAAGGGTTGGCCCTTTGGGTCATTACAACTTTTGTTGGGGGAGAGGGCATGGACAAAGTGGGCTTTTGTCCATATAACACACGCGCGCGTCGCCGCCGCCGTCGGACTAAACCGGGCCGGGTTGGGTTGGGTTGGGTCAAAAGATGAGATTGGGCTTAGGCCCAAGAGCTTCTTATCTTTTTACTGAAATTTTACACGGACTGGGCCGGGTCGAACCGAGTCCGTTTTATTTCCTTCTCCTCACTGAAACAGTGTGCCCGAAATGATTTCTTTTCCCTTTCCTGTGCGACTGTTCACGAACAGTCATCGGACATGACTGTTCACTTCCGACGGGGTGCGTCCGTTCCGAACAGCCGCACCTTATCGCTTCGTACCTTTCTGTTCGGGTGCCTATTTATCTATAAATAAGACCCTCCTCTTCCCCATTCATTCACGTTTTCCATTGCATATCATTCTGCACTTACTGCATCATAAATTCTGAGAGTTCTGCGTTGTTACCTGGTTCGCCTACCTATCAGATTGCAGTGCTGCTTCCGACCGGTGAAAGTCGGGTATTCTTGGGAGGCAAACGCCCAAGTTCTCCATCAGCACCATAGTGGAGGGCAAAGTTGCCTTAAGGAAAGAGTATTTTCATATTCGCCTCGACTCGAATCGTCTTTGCCAATTTCCGGTGTACTGAAGTTGGCCCAGTACGTTTTCTTACATTCTTAATTTCTGTTGTTATTGTTTATTTCCATATTGTTTTGAACCGTGTTTCCAACAATTGTTTACTTACCTTATGAAAAGGATTTTGATGAGAGAAAAATGTAAGATTATTTCCTTATATGGCTCAAATTACGTAATCGGTAGGGGTGAAATTGGTTCGGTTTCGGTCGGTTCGGGGTGACTCTTAATTGGACCGAATCGGTTCGGGGTAGGACTTATCTAAACCGATCCCGACCGATTTAAAGAAGGGACCGATCTCGGTTCGGGGTGTCTCAGTTCGGTCTGAGATTTCGGGGTAATCGGTTTTTTCGGTCTGGGCCACTTGGGCCTATCCAAAAAATTTCTTTTGAGCCTTCAAAAATTTTCAGATATGTTTTTCAGTATGAACCCAAAATGACACAACTGGAACACGAAAAGCTATTTATATGTACAAAATAAAAATAAAAAAAATAAAAATGACTTTTCTGGGATGAGCCCAGAAAATTCAAACTCTGACAGAACTTTTAGGGGGCTGGACCAAATGCGAGATTATTTTGTATACATCCCAAACAATAGAATCGAAGTTGCAAAACTAATCGAAGTAACAAAATCGAACTTCCACCAGTACCAGAGGAGTATAGAATTGCCGTTGTGTCATTCTGGCCGACATCGAACCGGACAAACTCCTCGCACCGAGTCGTCATCATTGACTCAAACTCGAACGAGTCGAGACGGATCGTACGGCCATGTATTGTGTCGATAATAAGGTACTGTGTCGATAATAAGGTGTGTAAATCAACTCACCAGTTTCTGTTAGGGCTCTCTTGAGAGTAGATCAGTAGATGTCGAGATTTTTGAGGGAGAGAGAGAGAGAGAGAGAGAGAGAGAGAGAGAGAGAGAGAGAGAGAGAGAGAGAGAGAGAGAGAGAGAGAGAGCGAGAGAGAGGATCTGTAGATGTCGTGTGCTTTTGCTGAATGGAATATTGGACCTTGCAAGACAACAGTGGTGGGAGTAGAGAGATTCAATGAATCTGATTCATGGATCTATTCGGCTTAGGGAAAGGGAGAAGAAGAGAGAAGACAGGGAGAAGAAGAGAGAGGAGAGGTCGGTGGGCTCATGTACTGAGTGATGGGAGAGATCAGAGAATAGGGTTTTGGTTTTATACTTCATATATGGACGGTGTAGATCAAAGGATACGGACGGTGTAGATTAGGTTTATAATTCGGTTCGGTTCGGCTGTAATTCCAAATAACCGAAACCGAACCGATAATATATTTCGATTTTATTTCAGTATGGACCGACCAAAAACTGGCCCGAAATTTCGGTTTAAAGTTCGGTTCGGGTCCCGCCGGTTTTTTTTTTTCACCCCTAGTAATCGGCACATATGGTAATTATATATTGACGAGATTATGAGTCATATTTTCTCCACTAATTGATTGGTCAAATTGATGGAGTGATTTCCTAAAATCTTATTTTGATGGAAAGTAGAATAATCGCTTATAAGGAAATAGGTTCTCTCTGTGCCTATAAAAAAGCACATAGTCTCCCATCAAATTTATGTTACTAAATTGCTAGAAAAGAAGGCCAAGAGAGAGAAACCTTTTCCATTGGGTTTTTATTTACAGCAAAGTTGTGAATCTTGTTTCGTACCGGCTGGTACGAGCACGTACAGGATTGACTCATAAACGGTACCAGGCACCTCTGATTTTGTCTCGGTCCCAATCCCGGGCCTTACCGGCTGAGATGCACCTACCGGGAATTTCGTCCAGAAAATTGCAGAGTGGCAGATACATTTCAGCACCATGGATATCTGCAAATACTTCGAAAACTAAGCCCCAAATGGAACTTGTATGCAATGGTATAACCCTAAAACCTCCTGATCTGTGTCTCCGACGAACTCAACTCGTCTCCGACGAACTCGTTTGGCCTCCGGAGATTTGTGTAACTCTTTAGAAAACTTTTGGTTCACCGATAAATGGAGGTAGAGATGAGGAGAGTTAGATGTTGTAGTGGTAGAGATTAGGAGAAGAAGATCTGAGTTTCTGGGGAAGACAATCTGGACTCTTAAAAGAAGATCTGGAAAAAGAAAAGGGAGAGAGAGAGAGAGAGAGAGAGAGAGAGTGTCTGGTAAGGACATTCATTTATTTCTTTATAGCACAATGGACAAGACAAGTGTATAGCAGTATAGGTGTATAGGTATTCACGTGTTTACATTTTACACTGTACTGCCTCTTATTAGTTGTGGGTAATGGCTGCAAAGTACTAGTAATTTTTAAAACTAATGTAAAGAATTTTTCATTGTGTGATATTTTATTTTTTGTCTATGTAAGTTCTGTGTAGATGAAATGAATGGTAGTGGGAATTTTTTTGAGTTATAATATACGTAATATAAGATTTAATCATATATATATATATATATCACTTTTATAAGGATGGGAGTTTATAGATAGCGTTTTGATGCTTTTCCCAATTATTTTTGGGAAAAATCCAATGTGTTCAAAGGTGAATATTGTTTCTCAAAAATCTGTAAATCTTATAAAAAATATACTCTGGAAGGGCTTGATCCAAGCGGTTAGTAAAAAGCGCATATTTCTGGTTTTGCGAAAAACTTTGTGATAAGTATTTTTTTGAAAAACGTGGGCCTTGGAAAACACCTTTTAAACACATTTGTTATGTTTTTATTCGGATTTCAAAAAAATATCGGGAAGGTGGAGTGATTCCCGGACTAGATAAGGAGTGTATATATATATATATATTATATATAGATAGTTGAAAATTCAAAACCATACTAGTAAAAACTTGATCGACTCGGTACGAGATTCAAAACCTTGATTTACAGGTATTGTTGATTGGTTCTCGAATCAAGAAAGTTATAATGTCGATGGATTCAGGTATGCTCCATTGTATGTTTATTTTGCACGATAATGTTGTGAGAGCATGATAGTTCTAGTTCTCGGAATTACTGGGTCTGTTAATTGTTTCTCTGTGATAATTTCATTTTGGTAATTGGCTGACGCTATTCTTAACTTATCATGATTAGAATTGATTCTCACCGCAAATCGGATTTTATTGTTTGTTTAAAGTTTGCCGACCGATTATACCTTCAGATTCGGATACATGCAATCCATTAACGAACATGGGAATTTTTATTTTTTATGAACTGCTTATGAAGTATGATCTGTTGAAATAAACTATACCGAACTTACGGTTTTACTTGCAATGGAATATTTTAATCGTCAAGTTGATCGTTCTGTTTTTCTTTATTATTAGTATTATTTTTAGGCTTATGAATATTATAAATACAAACCTAATGTTATGAGCAAAGTCATTATTTCGACTTAAAATATATATATTATGAGAGGGTTGGTAGTTACCAAAAAGTGATCGAAACGGAATGATACATACTCCCTCCGTCTCAATTTTATAATAAGTATTTTGGATATTATGCCACTTTTCAAAGTGTTATATCTTATAATCTACAATGTTTTATGATTTTGAACACTTTGTTTATTATTAAATCTAGATATTATCAAACAAGATCCATATTATAAAATGTATTCCACGATTGAAAGATATAATGAGAGGTTAGGAGTTACCAAAGAATCGCAATTCTTAAAGTAGATGTTAAGTAAATATTAAGTCCCTCTAATTTTAACACCTAATTCCACGTGTTAAATAACAATGACTTGGCGAATCGCAATTCTTAGAAGTATGTTAAGTAATTCTAAAGTACCCTCTATATTGTGAATGCATGCTCTTAAAAATATTAAATCGAGTTCCTAGTAAGGCAGTTCCAAAGACTCCAATTGGTAGTGGCTTGTGGGTGCTTAGAACTCCAATGGATGGTGTGTAACCCAAATTTGGATGTTGGTGATGTGTTGGAGTGTATGGAAGTGTGGGAGAGGGGGGAGCCGGATTAGGGTATATATAGGGTGGAGGAGGAGTGTCGAGTGAGAGGAGGTGGTTTGTGAGGGTGGAGAAGTCCATGTGGGGGTGTTATATTTTTGGCTTATCATAGGAAGAATATTTTTTTAAAGCTTCTTTCTCTTTCTTTTTTTGGTGTTTAGTAGTAGTAGTAATTGGTATTGTGAGGTTGGAGATTCAAATTCTATGGAGAGGAGTTTGATACCCATTGTGATTGGTTAGGGCAAGGTTAGGGTAAAAGTAGGTTCTTCTATCACATGACCAAAAAAAAACTGTTAACGTAGAGCACAAATTTTATTAACTAATTTGTCAGTTAGTACAATAGAAATTTACAGGGTTTCTCCTCTTAAAGTTTCCAGTTCGAAACTTTCCAGGTACTATCAACCCTTTTGCAACCAGTCCATACGGAGCTTGTTGCGACTTTAATTTGGCTTCCCACTAATAGACGGTGTGGTCGGTCCCTCAAGAGTAGTTGAGGTGCGCTTAAGTGAGTCTAAACATAAACACCTTAGCTATGAAAAAAGAAAAAAGAAAGTATAGTAGAATACAGTAAATCCAATCCATGTTCTTTATTATTGAAATTGAATTAGGCTGCGGTATACCTTCCTTGATACTACCTCAAAATTACTATCCCACCGAAAAATACCTGAAGACCAATGTTTATAATTTTGCATGATCATCTTAATTTCCTGTCACTTAAAGTTTGTTCGTACTGTTTAGTATTTTCAATGCAACGGTTAGTCGGTTATTTGCAACCGTTCTCTCATATATGGTGGGACCCACACGTACATGAGATCCACATCATGTGAGAAGGCATTACAAACAACCGTTACATTGAAATTTTTTGCCTACCTGCAGGGGCTGAACTGGCCATTATGCGGGTATCTATACATGAACATTTTTTAGGCAACCTATCTTTTCTATAGTCAAATTATCTATAATGTTATATTTTTTTGCTTCAAAATTTTTATTTTTATTTTTTTGCTGAATGGATAGAGCTCTTGAAAGAAATTCATAAGGAGCACTAAAGCTACAATATTACTCCAATTGGTTTTTGTATGCAGGGAAAAGTACAAGCGTGCAGCGGTAACATTTATGCAAATGTCCAATTGGTTTCTGTATTTGTGGGGTGGTGATTCAACGGTGAACTGGTTCAAGCCTCTGATTCAGATTCGGGTTATGCCAACCGTCCTTGCTTGACCGGCACAAGGAGCACCCATTGTTAGTACTCAACTGGTCGGAGTTGACCAGGAAGGCATTACAATAATTAAGTGACTAGAGGAGGAGAAGAAAGTACAGATCGTAAGGTTGGCTAGTAGCGGTGTACCTTCTTAGAATTTATCACTGTACCTTATAGAGCTCCATAGCTTGCCTTCCAAACCTTCACGTGTCCGGCACGTGAGGTAAATGTCTCGGCTGATGTCACTAATGACGTACCGAGTGAGATGGTTAAGTTCACAATTTCACATGCACGAACTGCCTGCCTTCCGTATATTTTGCGAGTGAGTCTGATCCGGGCCTGATGGTGACCGGATTCGGGAGTCCGGATCATGTTGAAGAAGTGCTTTGATAAGAAGATCTAGACAAGTTGTTCGGTCCGGCCCAATAACTAGGTTTGTTCCAAAAAACTGAACCAAAAAAATGGCATGAAGTGCCGTGGCCCTTACGGACGGTATCGTTCTGGAGTATTGAAAACTAGAAGTCCAATAATTCAAGGCTCTTTTTTTACTAAACTGTTAAAAATAAATAAATAGGAAGGACAGAGACTTGAGCTTGAAAACCTGCAGCTAATAAATTGTTGATGATATTGTAAAATCGCAAAGCATTTAACAATTATACTTGCTAATTTCAAATTAGAACCTATTTTTTTCTCAAAATTTGGAGGCTTAAGTGGCCGCCTTGCTAGTCTATGCCCAGAGCCATGTCTGTCCCTTGCTCACACACACCAACACGAATCAACCTTTGGGTGGCATTCTGCATTGAAATAACCGATCTCATTTTCCTGTGAACAGAACAATATTTGTTCAGTTGCAAGGGCTGAGCTCACCATGGGCTAAGGTGGGCTGTGAGCTCCGCCCCAGCCTCCAGGTGGAGCAAAAAAAAAAATTATATATAAACTTTTAAGGAACAATTACCATTGAGGTCATAAACAAATATTTATTACCATTAAGGTCAATCACTCTTTTTTAATTACCATTAAGGCCAGTCACTCTTTTTTTGGGTTTAGGCACTTAGGATACCATACGGTTTCATAGGGTTTTAGATGTTTAGAAACTTTCATAGGGTTTTAGATGTTTAGAAACTTTCATATGGTTTAGAGGATTTAGGCATGTTCATTAGGGTATTCTAGGGTTTAGGTTTAGACACTTTCATAGGGTATCCTAGGGTAGGTTTAGGGTGCACTTCCCTATTATAGGATTTTAGTGGTTTAGGCATTTTCATAGGGTACCCTAGGGTTTTAGACACTTTCATTAGGGTATTCTAAGGTTTAGGCACTTTCATTAGGGTACCCTAAGTTTAGGTTTAGGATACCCTAGGGTAAAGTTTTTCCAACAAACTTGAGTTCTGGGCGAGGAGGTCGCGTTTCTTATTCCTGCGCACATGGGGTGGACTTATTGGTGCATTTTTTTAAAAGTTTTTTGGTGGAGTGCGTGAGAAAGAGACCTCCTCCTTTGGACCGGCCCATACTTTACTTAACTTTTAACCAATTACATTTCAGTCCACCTCATAATTTTTTTTTGGCCCAGCCTATTTAAATCTTGGTCCAAACTTAGTCCAACTCACAATCCAGGTACTGTGACTAATCAAAAAGAAAAAAAGATCTGTAGTTAATAAAAAACAAAAGAAAAAGGTTGGGAGATAGATTTGAACTAAACCTTAAGTCTATCTCTGGACTCTCAACTCTCTGTCAATACAACACGAAAGAGAGACTCTCAACTCTCTATTAATACAACACGAAAGAGAGAAGATCGAGGAGCAGGGAACCCATCGAATTATTATGATATTCCTGTGAGACATAAAAATGGTGAGTACTGGATATTTTTAATGTAACAAATATTTAGGCTGGTAATTTATAATAATTATATTAAACCAAAAACCAAACTACAAAGGCCCACGGTATACCCAGTCACAGGTACAGCCAAAGAGCAAACAACCAAGCAAGAATCTAACACCTGCACATTTTACTGGACCATTTAGCATAAAAAGTTCACAAGTGGTCGATCTCTGTGGCCCTGCCAAGGGGATGCATCTGAAACTTCGGTTAGTCGACATTTGTATTTGGGAATCGAAAATATTTTTATCCAAATCCAAAGAGGAATTTTGCGAATGCATGAGAAACAAAGCGACTGATGTTAGTCGCAAGAAGAATTATAGCCATTCACTGCTCAGTAGATTTAGTGTTCCCTATTAGCTCGTGTGCTAATGTCTTTTGATTAGAAGAACGAAAGGGTTCTTCATTGTTTCCTTATATGAAATTTTCGGGCATCTTTGATGACTTGATAAATGAGTCCTACGGGAGAGCAAAATTAACAGCCTTTAAAAATGTATTCACTCATCTCAATCGTCCTCACATTGTCACTGTGCAGTGGTGATTTGTTTGGCACTTCACGAGTCGGATCCGATTGGGCAAGGCCTAGGCCTGTAAATGAACTGAGCTGTTCGTTAACTATCCGAAGCTCGGTTCGGTAAAGGCTCATTCGAATTCGGTTCGTGTAGTAAACGAACTGAACTTGAACCTCAATTTTAGGCTCATTACATAAACGAGCCGAACATGAGCTTTGTTGTATTCAGCTCGGCTAGGCTCGCGAACCTAGAGTTAAAATATATAATTAATAATTCCTTTGAGTATATTTACAAATATGACATAGTTAAGGGTATATGAATATTTTGATCCCCAAATTATACACGATGGTCGTATGAGATCTTCCAATCTTTTCATGCTCTTAGTGTTCTATTCCTTGTTTTGTATTCTCCTAGTTCGAGCATGAATTCGAGCCTAATTTCAAGCCTGAATGAGCCTAATTTTGAGCTTAAATTCGGCTTGGTTCGACTCTTTTAAATTTAACGAGCCTTGACGATCCGGACCCGAGCTTTGAAAATTTTTAACGAGCAGAATTCGAGCTCAATCATCTAGGTTCGAATCGATCTCGAGCCCAATCAATACCTTACCGAACTGATCTTGAACCTAGTAGGATTCGGCTCGATACGACTCGTTTACAGCCCCTCGGCAAGCTGTAGTCTTCTTTTACTTGGTCTGCAAAACAAGGAACTGGTTAGTGTCGTCCGGCTGGGTGGGTTCAGCCGAAGCACACTCCAATGTCTATTTAGCGTTTATTCCTCCCTCGATCGACCGGTCCTACAAGTTCCATGGGCTCCAAAGAATGAATGGGCCGTCCACTCGGCCCAAGCTAATCCTGTGAAGTGGGTTGCCCATATTGTCAGGACCAACTTGTTGTTTGGGTCGGCCCATACAGTCACCTAGTCGTTGAAGCCGCTTTCTTTGGTCCTTTCTCATAGCATTGTCGTTTTTAATTATTTTGACTCAAAATATATACTATTCTAACTAGGACCGTGGATCCCATAAAATAACCCTAGGAGCCGCTCTCTCTATCTCAACTCTTCAGCCCCACCATTGCAGCCTCTCCTTCCCCTCCCCCTCCATGGGTTGCACACCCTTTGGGCGGCGGGAGGGGAGGGACTAATCCCCTTTCTAGATCTGGTTTCCCCTTCCCCTTCTGCACCATATCCGGCTTTCCGTTCGCCAATCGTTGGAACTTGGTTTCCGCAGTCCTGTTGGGCGTTACGATTCGTGTGCTCCTCCTTTGCAACCTTACGGGTTCCGGCGGCTTCTTAGGCCTCCGGTAGAGGCGCGTGACCGGTTGGGGGTTTGGTTAGAGATGGGCTGCTCAGCGACGAAGGGGAGTGTATTTTTTTTCTCGTTTCTTTTGTGTTTTGTCCGGCTTTAGGCCGGTTATGTCCGGCTTTAGGTCGGTTTTTGTCCGGATTTTGTCCGGTGTGTTCCGTTGGTTTGATCATACGCTTTCTCGGTGTATTTCTGTGACCTGTTGTCGTTGGAGTGTCCGATCTGTGGACTCCCAATCTTTCCCCATGGGAATCTTTGATGAATACTATCTCTCAACTTTTGACCAAAAAAAAAAAAAAACTAGGACCGTGTAATACGTTTTTTCTTTTTTTGGTACAAAGTACTTAGTATTTTTCATTAGACCCGAAAAATTTCTAGCGCCAAGTACGTAGGATGCCGCAAGGCTGATCTAGCTGTATGTTCGACCGTTAAAACATTTAATCATGGGATATGATTCTTATTTTTGTTACGATTTCATTAAAATTTGGCGAGGCTAGTATTTGGCTCGTGCTCACGCATGGAAAATGGTCAAGCCATAACCAACCTCACAGTTGGGCCCCGTTTAATAACTGGTAAGGGTCGGATTCGTAAGGTGATCAATGGGATTAGGATACCGCTTATGGACCGGCTGGTTACCAAACAAAGGATTAGGGGTCCCATGAAATCAGTAGTCCAATCCAAAGGGCTAATATGGTTAACAAACGGGGCCTTGATGTCCAAAAATCAAAGGACAACCACAATTAAGGGATAATCATTCCGAAGTCAATAACACCAAGAACTCCAATGACACACACAAATAATCCAAATTATACTCTCCAATGATGCACACAACAACACAAATAAAGTTACCATGCTAGTGTTTTCCCCTCTTTTGAACAGTTAGTGTTTTCCCCTCTAGACATAAGAAATTTTATCTTGGTCACTCCAAACTCCTAAAGCTTTCACTTTGGACCTTCAGCCATCGGGACGTACTTTGATCCACTAATTACTCCTTCCGTTCTTTTTTTAAATGTGTTACTTCGTAAATTTAACTTATTAAAGAAACAACATCATTACACCTTTCACATCAATTTTTTCCTCTAATTTACACTTTACACTTTTACACTTTTCACTTTTCACTTTTCACATCAACTTTTACCTCTACTTTCCAAAATTATCCTCCACTTTTTGTACAAACTTTTACCTATTAACTTTTCAAAAGGGCAAAATGACAATTGTACAAACTTTTACCCATTAACTTTTCAAACCACATACTTATTTAGGGACAACCCAAAATGGAAATGTCTACATTTAAAAAGAGATGGAGAGAGTAACAATTAACATCCTCTCCCAACTCTTTGAAACAGGAGGTTGAAAGTCGAAATGGGTTCGCCGTGCTACTGCTTAGCATCATTTTTTCTCATCCCCCCTGAGAAGTAGGCTAGACATCTACGAGCCGTTTGGATGGCGGATGTGATTTTGGATGGATGTAGAAGGAGGGTAGATTTATAATGAGGTTGAGCCTACCTCCTAAGAATTAATGGATTTGTATATGAAGTGTTCAGATATTTTTTGAGAAGGGGAATTTGAAGGGTTGATATGATAGGATAAGAAGGCAAATGATTGAATTGCCCCTAGTTTATTAATTTGTTTGTTTGTTTTTAATAGCACAAGAAGATTAACAATATATATAATTTTTTGGTGGTAAAAACCTGTAATACATAAAAATTAGGGAGGTAAAATTAAAAAGAAATCCCAATACACAGTTATTTGTATATATTAATATACAAGATAATTTTCTAGACAGCCTTTTCCTCTTCCCATTTTTAACCCACCACCACCACTGTCTAGAATTAACAAAACCCAATTTTAAACCACTACCACCACTGTCTTGGAATTATCGAGAAACCCACCGCCGCCACCATCTACTCCGGCAACGACGACAACGATTAGAGACTCCGACAACTCCAACAATCAACGACCAGAGACGTTTGATCTGTTTCTTTGATCAGTTTAAAGACAGAGGTAGTCAATGTGGCCGACCTCCTCGCCACCCAGTGTCGGCTCCACAGCCATGACACAGTGGCGGGGACGGATCCAAGGGGGGACATGCGGGGGCACGTGCCCCCGCTGACCCCCCACTTGTTAGTGTAAAAAAAATTAATTTTTGGAAATACGTTTCGTATATATATTATTTTTGTCGCATTCTAGTAAGTGCCCCCATGGTTTGTAAGGCTGTCAGGGAGATTAAAGTAAGTTTGTAGTTCAACCCTTTAGCATAAAGGCTTTTACATTGTGCTTCATGATGGCTTTTGTGCTATCACTCAACTTTGCTTCTAGGGAACTCTTTGCTCACATTTGTCTCTCACTTCAAGAAGTCGGTTGTAATTGTTAGAGTTGGATGCTCTAACCAAATGAATATCTGGGACGATTATGCATTAGTGCACCATGCATAGCATGCTTTTTGGCAGATAGATCATGAGTCAATGAGCCAGGGGCCATTTTGGCAGATAGATCATGTGTCAATGAGCCAGGGGCCATTCCATTGAGTTGATTATGGGGTCAATTGAATCCACAACACTAGTAAAAGCCTTTCGTATATTATTTGGGTATTGTAGGGTAATTGGTTGCTTTGACACTGTTAGTTAGCTTAAAAGATAGGAGTATCATTATTTGGCACATGGACTTAGTTAGCAAAAAAGATAGGAGTATCATTATTTGGCACATGGAGTATCATTATTTCACTGAATGTTAAATGGGTCCTGTTTTAATAAATGGGTATTGTTTTAATTGAAATCTTCCTCAACAATAGTCTCATTGGGTGCTTATCAAATTAAATGTACAAACAACCTCATATAGTCTTGTCCCGTGTTAAATAATAAATGTGTCTTTAGTCTTCACCAAAAGAACCGGTAAATGAATGGAACACTATATATTCTCATAATAAGGTGCTTCTATGGAATGCTGGGATAGGTTATTGGATATATACATATATGGATTTGATGATTCGTGTTGATGTTGTCATTCTTGCAATATTTCTTATGTTGGTGCTGTTTTGGTCCTTACAGTTCTAAGGGGTCTGCAATTTATGCTCTGCTTTGTGATGTTTTTTTGGTATGTTTTGTTCTATTTGGTGTCTTTTCATGAAGGCTTGTATTGGGCCTGACTTAGTTAGAATGCGCGTGCCCATCAACATCGGTCCGAAAAAATTCCTTAAGCATTCCAAGGGAGAAGTTTTCCTCGATATTGTAGCTTAAGATGATTTAAATTACAAATAGTTGTAGAGACAATTAGTTTCTATGTGATTCAATGCACTGTTGCCTAAATTCCTGCAATTAGGGTTCAATTTTTAAGATTTTTAGTCTTTGACTAGGTGGAAGTGCATCTGTTTTCACTTTCTTTTTCTTTTTCATTTTTTATGGGGATGTTCCTTAAGTGGATCCCAACTAATCGTAGGGAATTCTTTAATTTTTGTTTTTGTATCTCCTAAAGTACCTAGTGTTAATATGAAATCTGCCCCAGTTGATATGAACTAGGGGCATTCAGTTGATATGAACTAGGGGCATCTGTTTGGTGATGATTATTGTCTAACAACATTAAGGTTATCGATTCGCTACAGTAATGGAGACATTAGAGTTTCTAAATATTTGATATTTTATTATTATTATTATTATTTCTTTTTGACCGAAAAGGAGCATAACATAAATTAATTTGTTTTCTTATCAGGTCTCTTCCTGTAAAGATAACAAGAAGACATCTCGCTTGTTCGGTAATTTCTTGCTCTCTCTCTAATCCTTTTTTTTAGCATCAGTATTCCCATTGACAAAATATGGTACATAGATTTAATTTTTTTATCAAATTGCTAAAAGGAAATGGTCCTAACTTGTCCAACTTGTTGGGTGAGGAAAAAGATGAAGGGATTTCTTATTGTCTGTTTTCTCTATACTTTAGTACTTCTATATTTGCATCTTGGTTTACTGTTGCTTATTTTCTTCGCACAGTATACAAAAAGCGACAATTCAAAAGCATAGTCGTTCGGGGTTTATCGGAGCTGATATGTTCACAATTCTTCAAATGGTCTTTTGAAAGGAAATTAAAAATTTTGTTACTTGATGTGACTGGAAACATATATCTTGATTGTGTGTGGCCCCAATCCTAAAACATTACAGTGCACCCTTTTTTTTTCTCTAATCTCATTGGTTCTATTTTTTCTTCCTTTTCCCCCCTCTTTTTGATAATTTGATAAGCAGAAAATTCAATTTTTTAAAGTTTTTTTTTGTAGGTGACAAGAAAATGGACAAGAGTTGGATGACGAGTAGAAATAGATTGAGTAGTCAATATAGAGAAGGGGTGGATTCGTTCCTTGAATTTGCAACAAAAAATGTAGGACCTGAGCTTGCCATTAGGTGTCCCTGTGTCAACTGCTTGAATGGAAAAAAACATTCAAGTGCACTTGTCAAGATTCATTTGGTTCGATTTGGAATCTCAAAAAATTACAAGACTTGGATTTACCATGGGGAACAAGTTCCATCGTGTGAACCCACTAGTAGTAACCCGGCAATGGTGAAATTGCTGGCGGTGGACTTGCAGGGCTATTCCTGGAGAATGAGGACCAATTGCCCGAAATGTTGGAAGAAATATTTATGGCCGGTGTGTTGGATGATGATATTGACGAACTTCCTGCTACTTTTGAGAGGGAGGATGTGCAGAACTTTGATAAGTTGTTTGAGGATGCTCAACGTAAAGTGTTCCCTGGATCCAATAGTACAATATTGTCATTTATTGTCAAGATGCTTCATACTAAGGTGCATGGAAAGCTTAGTAACCACGCGTATGACATGATGATGCAAGTAATCAAAAGTTTGCTACCAGTGTATGATGAGTTTGTCGCATGGAACATATTCGAAGCCAAGAAATTGTTACGTGATTTGGGTTTGGGATATGTGCGTATTGATGCGTGCAAATATGATTGCATACTTTTTTGGAAGGAAAATGCTAATTTGGAGAATTGTCCTACATGTAAAGAGCCTAGATACAAGGTGAATGATGGAAAGGGTAAGAAAATTCCTCATAAGGTATTGCGATACTTTCCACTAATACCGAGGTTGAAGAGATTGTATGGGTCGAAGAAAACATGTAACGATATGAAATGGCATAAGAAGAAACGTGTGGATGATGGGGGTACTGAGGCATCCAGATGATGGTGAGGAATGGAAGAATTTTGATGTCTGGTATCCTACGTTTGCTGCAGATCCGCGAAATGTGAGGCTAGGATTGGCCATAGATGGTTTTAACCCTTATGGAAATATGAGCACTTCACATAGTATGTGGCCCGTCATCGTGATGCCTTACAATCTCCCCCTTTGGAAGTGCATGAAAGAACCATTTTGCATGATGTCATTGTTTAGTCCCGGTAGATCTGCACCTGGAAGTGATATCGATGTTTACTTGCGGCCTTTAATTGATGAGTTGAAAGAGTTGTGGGAGGATGGCATCCAAACTTATGATGCCTCTAATGGACAATTTTTTAGGATGCATGCAGCTATCATGTGGACTGTAAACGATTTTCCCGCGTATGGCAACATGTAACGCCCCATGTAGACCACTAGCCAGTACCTTGATTTGATCCACAAGCCACACCACATGGCCCAAAATACTTAAGCCCAAGGTACTAGTAGTAGCCCACATGGTTTGTTATATACCCAAGACCACTCATGTAAACAACCAATGTGGGACTAAACACCATCTATTCCCAAACCTGGGGTATTACACAACATGTCTGGATGGACTACAAAAGGTTATTTAGCTTGCCCCATTTGAAATGAGGATGCATCGTCGCAACGTTTGCGGAGTAAGATAGGCTACATGGGAGCTCGTCGCTTCCTGCCTAAGAACCACCGCTGGAGAAAGAGCAAATTGTTCAATGGTAAGTTGAGAATAGGTCCAACCCTCTAGATTTAACAGGGGAAGAAATATTGAGGCAAATAGAATTGGGAGCATACAAGCCCCCTGGAAAGCATCCAAACAATAGAAAAAGAAATAGGGGTGAAAATCCAATTTTGAATTGGACAAAGAGAAGCATCTTGTTTGAACTGCCGTATTGGAAGACACTTAAGCTTCGACATTGTCTTGATGTTATGCATATAGAGAACAACATATTTGAAAATTTGATTGGAACTCTATTGGGTGTAGATGGGAAGAGTAAGGACACAGAAAAATCTCGTAGAGATTTGGAGGATATGGGAATAAGGAAGGAGTTACACCTAAAGAAACGTGCAGATGACGAGAAGTTTTATGGGTCTCAAGAAAAAAATACCCCCTACATTTGTTATTTCAAGTTACTTCGAGTTATTTGATATATAGGAAACCATAACCATTGTAGGATTCGCTTATTGTTGTTGTCCATCCCAAACTTAATCTAGTTCTCATTTAAGTTGGAAACGGTATACTTTTACCCGTTGGTTGTTGCTGCTTTTGTTGGTTTCCTATACATGTTATGGTCCTTGCTCTTTTATGGGTGATTCATATTCCTATGGTTCACCTGTTACAATATTCAAGTATTACATAGTTTAATTTCTGATCATGTTGATTTTAAATGATCTCATGCCTTTTTTTTTTCAATTGTAAATTAACAGCCGAGGACTGTGCCTTCACAAAAAAAAACAGAGGATTGTCAAAAACAGGCAACCACGTGAACCAATACCAGCAGCAAGTCAACTGCCACCATCACTTACCGCTGATCAAATGCAGCCACAACCAGCCACTAATCAACCATACCCTCCACCTACACCATCTCCCCCACAAAGTGATACACCATCTCCCCCGCAAAGTGATACACCATCCCCACAAAGTGTTGAGCAATCTCCACAAGTGACTGGCATAGGTAAGATAAATTTAGCTTGTACTTCATGAATACTTTGTTTTAATCGTTGTATCTAATTTCGAATCTATTGCTTGTTCAACAGGTACATCATCCTCAACACGTAAACGGGGACCTACTATTGGCAAAAGCTTAGATAAACTCTTAGCACACAAAGAAGGAGAAAAGCTCGTAGTTACAGTCCCGGAGGAGATGAATGCATTCTGTGGGATCAATGCCACCATGGCAGCAACTGATCTTGGGGTACAGATTAGGAACATGTGCCCTACTCAGGGCTTCGCCTCTTCGTGGAAGTTTGTGGACCCATTGATTAAAGCTGCCATCCTACAGTCTAATCAAGTAACAATTTTGAATTCTAGATTTTAGTTAGTGTTATTGAAAAAATGAAGTGTATCAATTCGTGTATTATGGTTGCAGGACAAGTTTGACATCCAAGATGGAATAGAGGGAAATCCATTGGCTAATGCTGTTTCTAACAAGAAGGCCTCCCTTTTGTATAAAGATTGGAAGTGTCGCATGAGGACTCATTATAGAAAACTGTGTGAACACCCCGCGGAATGTCCACGAAAAATGATTGTGGTTTTGAAAAAAGGTTTTGATTGATTGACAGGGACTCGCCACCCGGGTTTGAGGACTGTACCCGAGAAACCTGTTGAAAAATGACTCTTTTGCCCTTGATATGGAAAGTATTTTACCGGTCTGCGTTTATTGAGATTGCTTGGGTTCGGGAGCTAGGTTACGAGAGGGGAAGAAATTTAAAGCACCCCTCTCGCCCGGTGTAACCACCGGTCTTTACTAAATGTTTAAGGGATTTAGAAAATACCGTCTGAACGGACTTTAATTATATATTCACGCGACAGCATCAAGATGCATAAAAAAGATTAATGAGATGGATGTGGATGCTTGCGGTTGTGTAATGAGTGGATGACTTATATGCATAAGACACTGAAACTCGATCAGATCATGCTCAAACTGCTCCGAGGTGTTCCAAAAACTGATCTTGAACACCAAACTTGTCCACACCTGGATGGCCATCTGGGCACCTGGATTAGGCAAATCCAGGCGCCTGGATTGAATGCAGGCGCCTGGAATGGGTGAATCCAGGCGCCTGGATGGCTTACCAGACAGCAAACTCAAAATTCCAGATTTCTCAATAAACAACAAGTATGATGTTTAGAACTCACTATCTTATATCCAAAATGATGTTTTGATGGTTCTGTGAGTAAAGTGGACCTCAAAGTTAACTCCATGACATGATTTGAGCTTTGAAAAACATGGCTTTCGATGTGTCAATGATGAAATACTATGACTAAGACATATTTCAAATATGATATACTATATTCATGCATGTAAAGTGCTATTTGATCAGTTTGTGCTTGTAGCTAAATGAAATAGAAATGAACCTATACTAAAAATGCAATGAAAATGCTTGTATTCGACCTTAGCAACATAGGATATGCTTATATAACATGAGAACTTATCTAAACACTTTAAGAACTAAATGATCAGACCTTACAAATGACATATGGGCTCATGTAAACATTCTCTTCTCATGTAACCATTTATCAAGCTTGATTATGCCTTTAAAACACTCCAAATGCCCATTATAATGAAGATTAGAACATGAGGCATGATTAACTTAAGATCGATGCATGCAAATGATGTACCATGAACTGATTGAAATGCAAAAGGAAGCTGAAATCATAACTATGGGGAGAGAATCCAGGCGCCCGTATTGAGCAAATCCAGGAGCCTGGATTTGGTACTGATGCTCAAAGTGATTTTCTTTCCTATGTGTTTCCATCCCCTTCCAAGTCCTCCACCAGTATATAAGACTACTTAGACTAGTAAGGACTTGGTTGAGTCCCCCTCAGGGCCTTTTTGAGCACATTGGTAGAAAAATCTACCTTTAAGGCTTGATTAATGAGCTTAAATGGGTTCTTGAATGGGTTTTGTAGGCATGTAGTTACTGGATTTGAGTTTACTGGACAACAAAGGGTAGTTTATGAGTGTTTTGATGGGATTTGGTTGATGGAAGTGAATGGATGTTGGGTTGATGTGGTAAGAAAGTGGGTTTTGAGGTTGAAAATGAATGGGATTGAGAGGGATTGGTAGAGGATGGAACTTCTGATGGAATTTCAGCAGAGTAACAGTAAAGGAATGTGGGAGAGCTGATCCCTTTCAAATGGAGGAGGAGAGGTGGTATAAATAGGCAAGGCAAGGTCCAAAAAGGGCCACTTGAACCCTTAGACGATCATGCTAGGGGTCCAAGTAGTGTAATCATGCTCCCCCACCATCTCTCTAACTAATCTCTGCAAAAAAATCCCAGAAATGATCCTCAAGACGCTCCTTCCCACCCATTTCACCTTGGGGATCAAGTGTCTGGAGTGAGTTCGGGCGCCTGGAATAGGGAATCCAGGCGCCTGGATTGAGTCTGGGCGCCTGGAATTGGGGAATCCAGGCGCCTGGATTAGGAGACTGCACAAAATTTCAAACTTCGCGGGGCCATTCCGGGTGCTACCGAACTCCGTTTTGTGCATGGTTTGAAGAGTTGAAAAGCTTGTCAAGTCTACTTTCTAACCCAAGTGTTTTGAACACAAGATGATTTGTACATCAAAATATATGACCATTTTACCCTCAGAAGGTCGGGAAAATAAGTTGTTTTGGTAAAACGGGCACATCTCCCTCATTTCAAAATGGATTGGGACATATTATATATCAATAAAGAGGGTTTTGAATGTACTAGAAGGTGGTGTAGGCTTGGGTTTATTTTGAAGAGGTTTAGGAGGGGTTTCCAAGTTCACAATCAAGCCTCGCGTGCTCTTATCAGGCATTTTCATCATCGGGGTTGCTTGATAAGTTTCTCGGGTCAAAATCGGGGAGTTTACACTTAGGAAAGTAGGTTTGGACACGTATAGTAGTCCATATCCAGGGGTGTCGATGGATGGTTGGAAGTACTTAATCGATCATGTATTCAAAGATTAAAAAATGAAGGTAAATTACTACCTATGAGGTTTTAAACTCTTATGTGGCATTTATATATAACCACGTAAATATATTTGTAGAAGCGCTGGAGAGCTAGAAGAAAAAATAGAAAAAAACTCCCGCATAATCACACTATGGGGTCCCGATCATTTCTTGCTGCGATATCCATTGAGGTGAGAGGCTTAGAAAAGCAAATAACATTAGAACTTACTATTATTGTTGGTAATATTAATTGGTCAAACTTTATCGGCATGACTTTGACAGGCAAAAGAAAATGGAAATAAACCTTTCGATTTCTGTGCCTTCTTCAAAATATCACATACGCGGAAGAACAAGCAGTGGATCAAACCTAGTTGTGAAGTGCAACATGTATGTCTTCCAACTGTTTTTGGTGATTGCTCTTTTTATAACCTTATCTGTCCAAAATATCCTTTTTGCTGATAAAAAAGAAAAAATACATATTGTGATTCTTTTTTTTTTTCCATTGTGACTGATAGACGGAGATGGTAAAAGTGTGAGATGAGGCAAAGCAGTCCGGAGTTGAAATGACAGCTGAGGAGCTGTCAACGAAGGTGCTAAAACAAGGAAAGAATCGTAGTTACATTAGAGGACTTGGGGTTGGCCCAACGCGCACTTCGTTATCTTTCAAATCACATCTTGGGTCACAAGCACATTCAGAGTTATTGAGTATCAGATCTGAAATGGATTTACTTCGTGAGCAACAACAACGAGAGCGAGAGGAATATCAGCTAGAACGAGAGAAGCTACTAAAAGAACGTGAGGAGTAGCAAAAGCAGCATGAGAGGGAGCGGGAAGAGGAGCGAGTAGGACGTGAAGCACAACAAAAGCAGCTTGATAGGCTTGAGAGCCTTTTGTCAAAATTCATGATATATCATGGAGCTCCTTGGTAAGTATTCTGGCTATTTCTTTTTCCCACTAAGGCTAAATATTGAGTAAAAATGAAATAAGGCCTCAAAGCAAAATCAATCTATACTACTTCTAAAAGTATCACATGTTTGTTGACTTTTATTAATACCTGAAATACCCTTCCCTAAATTGATGAAAGATATAGTTCCTGAAACCTTAGCAACTGAAATGTCATTAAATGTTTGAATATATCTGGTAATAGTAATAAGATTGGGCTGTGGATACTGTAGTCTAGTTGCTTGAAAGTTTTCTTGAAAGTTTTCACACTAGTACGTAAAAAAGAACGAGTTTTCTTGAAAGTTTTCTAGTTGCTTGCTGTACTTTTGACGTTAGTGCTTGTGATGATGATATGGGTTCTTGCACTTTGATCGTTCTTGCTGTCTCTCTAGGCGTAGTCAGTGGAGACTAGTTGGCTTTAGAACACTGCTTTCTATTATCTCTATTATTCCCCAATATCAGGACTTTCTGGTATGGGAGCTCTATTTGCGTCTCTGTTTTGTTTATTAAGTTGGACTTGGTATGCATTTTCACCACTTCTCGGTTTGGACCACCAAAATGGGTTGCTAGATGCACTATTGAGTTGTTGATATGAGTGGTATCTCCTGCCACCTCAGAGGCAGCAACGCTGGTTATGTGTAACAGGTGGGACATTTACAAGTCTTAGAACTTAATTGATGAATATGCATATATTTGAACAGTTCAAGTAGAAACTGTAGTTAAAATGTCAAATAACATAAGGCTACAGAGCCTAGTAGTATTCAGAGATCGGAAATTATTGCTAGTGAGCACCTTCCGCATTGTTTAAAACTGTTGTGGGACCTCATTGTTTTCACAAGTGAAACTTACTTGTGCAACATAATTCATGTCGCCAGTACATTAATTATAATAGGCTCCTTGAATTCATTGGATGTCTTTTGAGTTTGAGCAGCTTGTTTTTGTCACGAAATTGCTATTTTAGACAGTGAATTTGATAGCTAACTTGCTCGTTTAGTTCTTAAGATCAATTCTTGGTGGTGCACTAGTGCTCCTCGTGAAAGTTTTGATAAGGCTCAGGTTTTAATTGTTGTTTCATTGCCGAGAGGATGATGAGACCCTTATCTTGCTCTCATGAGTGACAAGATAACGTTTGGGTTTAGGAAAAGAATAGAAAGAATCTGTTGTTTACTATTTGAGATGAAAATCATCTCCAAGATATGATTTTTGTGAGGCTAGACTAATTAGATACTCTCAGGCAATCTGATTGTTCTTCCTGTCTCTTTAGGAGGTCCCAGCTTGGACACCCCTCTTAGTATTGGTTTGACATTTGAAGTTCATTTGTGCTGTAGCTGGAATTGCCACTTTATAAAATTTCTAGTTATGTGCATTTGAGCAATTGCAGCAGCTTCGGGATAAAAGTTCATTTAGTTTCATCCAAAATGCTGCATCTTCTCTATTTTCTAGGAGACCAAAATAAGACACTATGGTAGAGTACTAGAGCTAGGGATGGTTGAAAGGTAAAAAAGAAAATTAGGCTCTTCCGTTGACCCCGTTGAATCCATTTTATACATGAATACGGAACATGGGGACACAGACACGGCGGGAGACAAAAATTCCTATTATACAATGTGAGGGAGACACGGCTGAGATAACGCTACAATTTGTGCCTAATGTAGCTTCTTGATGTGCCTTTGCCCTTCCTTACCTACATTTTCTGCATTTGAGCTTTACAGTTTGGAAGAGATCCTTGAGGTTTGCAATTTAATTCCAAAGATAATGTTACAAGAGATCCTTTTCCTTTTTGTGTTACTGCTAGACAAATGAGTACACATAAGTGGGTTCTAAGTGTGCATCTTAATTCCAAAGAATTTATTGGTTACTACTTTTTTGTCCACAGATACATGATCGACTATAACAATGGTTTTTGTATATGGAGCAAGTTGAAAGACAGACTCTGATGAACACTGTTTGTATATGGAGCAAGTTGAAAGACAGACTCTGATGAACAATTTTGTATATGGAGCAAGTTGAAAGACAGACTCTGATGAACAGTTTTTGTATATGGGGCAAGGTGACAGATTACTTTTGCTTGTGATGGAGGACATTGATGGATGAATTTTGTTTACCATGGAGGACTGTTGACTTATGGTTTTTGTTTTTGATGGACATGAATATGTAATATAATGTTTGAAGGACCAGCATCTTATTGTATGAGTCAGGAGATTATGTTTTATTTGTTATGGTTTTTTGTTGGATTTATTTATTGTATAAGTCAGGAGATTATGTTTTATTTGTTATGGTTTTTGGTTGGATTTATTTATTATCGTGATACTATTGTTGAAAGGTTTTTTCATCGTAAATCGTATAATATTTCAAATATAGTTCTAAACTATGGAATCAGCGACAAAACATTTGGTTGCTAAAATTTTCATGCTCAGCCGATTACGCAACCAAAAAATTTGGTTGCCGGAGAGCGATACCCCTATGGCGACCACTTTTTTGGTCGGGTACCTATGTTTTCAGCGACAACACATTTAGTCGCCCGAGTTTACTTTCGGCGACAACATATTTGGTCGGCCGAGTGTCCTTCCGGCGACAACCAGTTTTGTCAGTGAAAAGTGCTCTTCCGCGACAAAAAAATAATTTGGTCGCCGAATACTTTCCCAGACAAGGTATCACCGACTAAACGGGCGACCAAAAGTTTAGCTGGGAAGATGTTCCGGCGACTAAAAAAGACCATTTGGCAACTAAATTTTTTGTCGGCGAACGCGATTTTTCTTGTAGTGTTGCTTGACCCCCAAAACAACGCCGTTTTGGGGTGTGCTGCATAGTTCTGTGCGTTGCTTGCACAACAGGCACCCGACTTCCCAAACATTAAAGTTCAATGAAGTTAAAGCGTAAAGGGTACAAATTTCCCTAAGGGGGTGTTCCTTTAATGATGTTTTTAGAATAAATTGGTTTTTCACGTTTTTTTATGTAATGTATTGTGAGAGAATGACCTGTCTTAATTTTAGGAAAAACTGTCGACACTTGTGTCGACATACCTTGATCTTTTTTTCTCAGCAGGTTGTTAATTTTCTTTGGAGCTATACAAAATCCAACATCTTTGGTACGTTTTGTTTGTTTAATAACTCAGAGCCTAATTAAAGTCTGGATAAAATTTAATAGGAATTGTCCCATAAAAATTGATAGCACGAAAGAGATTTTGTAATTGAAAATTAAGAGGGTTCTGATAAGTGGTTAAGGCTAACTCCTTTAAATTATTCCTATGTTGAAATTGGAAATAAGCACGTGAAAGTTCGCTCCTCTGTGTTGCAAATACGAATCACATTTCGACCCTTTCTTGTCAGCCTAGTCTTGTCATGTGCGTGGTATCTAATAAGGACCTAATCAAATCAAAGTCCAGTTTCGATCAAATCGCATAGTGGCATTACTTTGTACTGCCAAAGGAGCTTTTTTGTTCTTTTATTATACCGAGATGTGCTATGCGCATGCACACATCTGCACATACCATTTTTATAGGGCTCATGTCGTCTCACCAAAATAATTGGAACCGATCTTTTTTTCAAGACATTTTGTTATGAAATTGTTTTATAAAATTAACTCAATCGGATATCCATAAGGGTTTGTTCAGAATTCGTGTTGCGAATAACTCAATTTTGCACTATAAATTTTGAAAAAAAATCTTTATTAATATCGATTGAGCTGAATATTTTTATAGCACATCTAACTCATACAAAAATATTCTTAAACAAAATAAGCAGTTCGGATCGTCTTTGCATATGCCACAAAAGTTATTTATCTGTAATCTGTAAAAGCCACCTATTGCCCCGGTCCACACGCGTGTTTTGTTTATAATATATGGTTGAATATTCAAAACTGTTCAATTTCATAATCATTTTCAAGTTGGCTTCAACATTTGCCATAATTTAATCATAAGATTTTGTGTTCGCCGCATGAAAAGTGAATCCGTTTGATTTGGACTAGCTACTTGGCTAGCTAGCACCAGATACATAAGATCCAAAAGTATTCCATGCCTTCCAACCATGATCATCATTAATAATACTAGTAAAAGAAACGGATAGGGCCTTTATTGGAAGTTTGAGCTTTCTATCTCATATCTAGATTATAACTTTTCCGACGGCTCTAAATATTTTATGAGAAGGGGTCACTTAAAAAATTTCCCCTAGGTGATCTATGAATAAGAACACGGGAATGGATACAATACACACTCATTAAAGATGTGTATTATATGCACCTATTATATGGTTCATATTGTATCACCTCATTGGAAATCGTGACATTTTACATGTACAATAAGAATTATTTACATGTAGGATGAGAGTTCTTCAAAATGAATGATAAGAATATTTTACATGTACAACAAGAATTTTTTATCAACCAGGTAAAAAAATTATCCACCATTACGCACTCAAAAACATAGGCGGCTCTATGGGTAGTCACTTGAACACCCTCAAAAAAAAAAAAAAAAAAAGTTTAGAATACATGTAATTTTTTGTAGTTTTATTTATGTTGTACTTTTTGAACACCCAAGCTAAAAATGTTTGAACATCCTACACGTAAATATTGAACACCTAACTAAAAAAAGTTTGAACAACTAGCCCCAAAAGATCAGCCTACAATCCAATTTAATGTAAAGAACCCAATTAAAAGTCTTAAGGGGTTCCATAGCTTCCCATAGATAGTCAATTGAACAATCAATTCTATATCTCCACAAAAAAAAAAAAAAGAGTATAAGTCAAAAGTAAAATCTGTGTGAATCAATTCGCGAGACAATTTTCTACAATGTTTATCTGTCAGTTTTATTATGCTTGGCCAAAAAAATAGAATTCGCTGAGAACATGAAATTTTGACATATATCTTACGAATTTTCGTACTATTTGATCTCATTATTCAAACTAGTATATAAAAAATTATATACATGTATGGCTAGTTAATAGAGCTAGTAAAGTTAAGGTAATTTTTAAAAACCATGTTCAAAATTTCTGGAGCCGCCACAGCTCAAAAGCCTAACAACAGCAATGTGAAGCCCCCCGCCATGACATCGAATAAATTAATAAACAACTTAAGAAAGCTCTACCATGAAAAATAAATGGCCGTGTCTTACTTTAAGATGGATTGGCTATCTGATCACCTCCTAGTGGGGAGTAAAAGTTTCAATGTTTACACATGTCTTGCCACCATAAACGAGTTCACAAAGTTGCTTTTTCGTTTTGTAATCCACACATTGAATTTAGTTGGAAAAGGGTGTTGGATTGCAGAAAAATATTCTTGTTTATCAAACACTTTTGATGAACAAAATAACACAACTCGAATACATAATCATAAATACCTTTTTCGAGTATTTCACCTTTTGTCCGGATGCCTTCGATTCCTCACTTAGCGATCCAAGCGTCTCGCCTCCTCAGTGATTCACCATTGCAACTCTTCTCTCTATGTATTTTACTTTTGTGAGACACTAAAAAATTATGATGGCCAATCTTTTGTGTCTAACGTCTATTAAATAGACTCTCATAGATAGAGTTCGCAATTAGGTGGGATCCTTAGGGATCTCTATCTTTCAGTTGTGAGAAACAAATAAAAAACTTCTCTTTTATTAGTATCATGATAACACTTATCCTATATATATTCTTTTAATTATCACCTAAAGAGATAATTATATAGCTTCCATCAATCACAATAATGTCCATTTGCAATTGAACCTCTGAAAATAGAGAATTACAAGTGAGGCCCTTTCCTACAATTGTCTACTAACTTCCTTCCACCAACTTATATTCCCATACGCTAATAGGCATGGATAAATTCACACCGTCAAAACCCTAGCTTATGCACGACATTCTTAATTTTCACTTTGTAGTTGGACCCAAAAAGCAATTCGAAAATCTTTTTGTAGTATAGTATATATGCATATAATTTAGTGAAATTATTTTACTAAAACACACCGGCCGGTTTTTCCTGGTGCAACATTAATGTGAAAATTGTTTGAATATACTTTCTCACTTTGTTAAGCACTTATATAAATTAATTATCACCCACATAACCCAACATGTCCGTATGTAGCCTCTAATTCAGCATCCCCATCTGACAATGTCAAAGTTAAATGAATAAATAATTAATTTATACAAGCCTCTCAGGTCAAAGGAAAGTAAGTAAATTGTAGTAGAACTACCTTTTCTAATCTGACAGTGTTCATTCCATAAGTGTTCTTAAACTGATCCTTTCAATGAGTGTACTTGTTACATATCATCCACTTGTTTGTTTAAGGTCACTACCTCAATGATGGAGTAAATCATCCTATCGTATAGCAACATGACAAGTGTAGGCCATAATAGGTGTGAGGCCCAATCAACACCCATAGCCTAGAAGATTATTGGGTCTATAAGGCACTGAAAAAACATAACTCCCCGCATCTGGTTCATTAACCATTAGCATGTTTTTTCTACAATATTACCCAATGGGCCTTATGTTCACATCTTATGTGACATTAAATAATAATGTTACCTAAAATAATAATCTACAAGAATGCAAAATAAAATGTCAAACAATTTATTGAAAATAATAATAATTTATTTTTGGAGCATAATTCTAACAAAGGGTTCGTTGTAGTATCCCCTCCTGATATGGTATTGCACAAAATAAATATGAAAAGAGGGGGGATAAAACATATAGTATAAGGGACTTTAATAGTATATCTGAAAAATGGGTAGCATGATCAGCATTACTTTTTTCTGCAGAGCCATCCTAATAGATTTCATTTTTTAGTGTATCTAATCACCTAACTTAAAGGCATGGCCCCAAGAGAGATAACCTAACCATTAGGTCATTTTCATCCTAATTTATTCCAAGATATTGCCTATTATTTTTGTAGGCTTGTTGTGCTATTTTTTCATACATGGATATAACATTAGTTATCTCTAATACCGACCAAAAAATAATCTCTCTTATAACTAGATTTACATTTCACTCAACCCCAAAAAACAATTTTAGGAAAAAATTAAGTTTATGGTCCTAACTGATAAGAGCAAAATATTCGAAGAGAAGTAAATTAAAATTTGTGTGTATGGGTACAAGACACCCTTAGGAAGTGTGAGAGGACCTTGCCTTGATTGATGGCAATAATTTCAGAAAGTCTTGCATTAAAAGGTAATCAATTATTTTGGACTTTGTTATAAGTCACATGTCTAGGCTAAGTGCACCTCAACTATTCCTTGAGGGATGAGAACCCCAGCCACTATAAATGGGGATATTAAAAAATTGATTTTGAATTAAGCAAGAGTAACATAATTAAGAAAGATAAGTACTTAATTTCTTTGGTATCAATTATTTCTTCACTCATCCATGGTTATGAACATTACCCATGCTTTATATCGATGATGGTGATGAAAAATCAAGGTACCTTAGGTACGGATTGAATTGAAATTGATGATTTGTCTTTTAGTGTGTTTTGAAAATTATAGTGCTTAAAAATATAACGGTAAATCCAAAGGTACCCACCCCTGGTACAAACCATGTATCGACCATCACCGGGGACCCCCTTGTGGATCCCACACGGTCTATCCGAGTCGTTCATTCATCCCAAAATCAAATTCCAAGGGGCCCAGCGCGGAAATCACCTCAATCGGACGTTTCTAAGTGCTTGATCCAAAATCACCCCATTTCGCTCGGAATTTGATTTTGGGATGAATGGATGGCTTGGATAGACCTTGTGGGATCCACAAGGGGTTCCCCGACTCAGGACGGTGCACCGATCCCTGTCTGTACGTAACGGTTGCAAATATAAATACTGATTTATCCTACCTAAGGCTTCATTTGGATGAAGAATGAGAAGGAGAATTATTTTTGGACCCAGATGAGTAGTCACGTGACTACTCATCCTTGGGGTTTGGATACATTTGGAAGAGGGGCAATGTGGTATCCCCCTCTGTTTAGTGACCCCCGAAGGGCAATTATTAATTAGCATCCTCGGAGGAGGCCTCTCTAATACCCCCAATCCACTACAAACCCTCTTATTTATCCTTATCTCCCATTTCAACTACGAAACAACTATTTTATCCCCTTTATTATCAAAATCTTCCAAACCAAGTATTATTTTATCCACCATTCATAAATGTCACATTAATATGGGTCCACCCTTCGTAGATAATACTTTATACTATCTTATCTCCTCACTATTTAATCCACCAAAAACTCATCCCGCATCCAATCGAGCCCTAAGGTGCTCTAGCTATGGACACTAGCACATTGGGTCAAGTATCCAAAATCCCCTAGCTAAGCAGAGTGATTCTGGACGATAGTTGAGGGGACGTTTATGTATGGGATTTTGGACTCAATTTACATAGCTACAAGAGCTTCAAGATGAGAGCAACCCTGATTTTGTGGCTGAAGTTGTCTCTCTGTTCTTTGAAGATTCTGAAAGGATAAAAATGATCTTGCCCCAGCGCAGTGAATACCCCTAAAATGTTTTCTGAAAAGTTGTTATTATAAAAAACAACAGCTTGCCACATTTTGAGAAAAACAAGTTTAGTTTTTAGGCTTAATTTCAATAACTTGGGTTGGATTGGGTTAAGAGTGGTCCCGTTATCTCCTCTTATCCAATAAGAGTGAGGTTTTGTTCACCCTCTTTTAAGAAGGGTGAACCAAATTGCACTCGATAATATAGGAGTAATGGTAAAAGAAGTTAACGTTTTATTAAACATTCTGCGAGCAACAATACATTTTTCACTGGGCCTATTTTAGCATTTTCCATCATAAATTTATATACACAATTTGTTACAAATATCAATTGTTTTTTGTGCACATTAATTTCTACCCCACGGTCATTTGTTATTTTCATCTTGTAAATTCTGAGCATTTATATCTCCAAGTACCCACCTACAACCACACCTTTCATTTTATTTACACTCTTACACACAATTACACAAATGTGGAGGCTCCACACAGTCATACTGGTTGGTGGTACAAAATCTTTAGAGTCCGCACAATTGTCTAAATATATGTATAAGTATTTATAGGATAATGATATATTGAGGGAGTCCTTAGGATAATTCCGTGCGGACCTCACCATTCCGGATCAAATCTTGACGATCCAAACCGCTCAATGTTTTTAAAATGCATTTTCCAAGGTCCACGCGAAAAATCTTCAAAAAAAAATACCCGGAAGGGCTTGATCGGATCAGTTTTTGTTAAAAACGCTATATATAGCGTTTTTAACAAAAACTGATATATAGCGTTTTTAACAAAAACTGATCCGATTAAGCCCTTTCGGGTATTTTTTTCTGAAGATTTTCCACGTGGACCCTGGACAATGCATTTTAAAAACATTGAGCGGTTCGGATCGTCAAAATGTCACATCAATATGGGTCCACATTTTGTAGATAATACTTTATACTATCTTATCCCCTCACTATTTAATCCACCAAAAACTCATCCCGCATCCAATCGAGCCCTAAGGTGCTCTAGCTATGGACACTAGCACATTGGGTCAAGTATCCAAAATGCCCTAGCTAAGCAGAGTGATTCTGGACGATAGTTGAGGGGACGTTTATGTATGGGATTTTGGACTCAATTTACATAGCTACAAGAGCTTCAAGATGAGAGCAACCCTAATTTTGTGGCTGAAGTTGTCTCTCTGTTCTTTGAAGATTCTGAAAGGATAAAAATGATCTTGCCCCAGCGCAGTGAATACCCCTAAAATGTTTTCTGAAAAGTTGTTATTATAAAAAACAACAGCTTGCCACATTTTGAGAAAAACAAGTTTAGTTTTTAGGCTTAATTTCAATAACTTGGGTTGGATTGGGTTAAGAGTGGTCCCGTTATCTCCTCTTATCCAATAAGAGTGAGGTTTTGTTCACCCTCATTGAGAGAGGTTTTGTTCAGCCTGTTTTAAGAAGGGGGAACCAAATTGCACTCGATAATATAGGAGTAATGGTAAAAGAAGTTGACGTTTTATTAAACATTCTGCGAGCAACAATACATTTTTCACTGGGCCTATTTTAGCATTTTCCATCATAAATTTATATACACAATTTGTTACAAATATCGATTTTTTTTGTGCACATTAATTTCTACCCCACGGTCATTTGTTATTTTCATCTTGTAAATTCTGAGCATTTATATCTCCAAGTACCCACCTACAACCACACCTTTCATTTTATTTACACTCTTACACACAATTACACAAATGTGGAGGCTCCACACAGTCATACTGGTTGGTGGTACAAAATCTTTAGAGTCCGCACAATTGTCTAAATATATGTATAAGTATTTATATGAGAATTGGTGTTGGGGATTTAATTCATCTGGCTCAGTCCTTGACCAATAACCACACGGAGGCGGGGGCCCTGCTGTGCACAGCCGCGTGGTTGGTGGTATCCACGAAAATTTGATCGCACGCACGGCTCGGATTTAGAGTGATTAAATCCATTACCGCTCATTTTCATTGACGGATGATGACGGCTCGGATACAATGGTGCACAGCAGGCCCCCCCATTCCATAACCACACATTCCCTATTTTGATACCCCTTAGTCTACACAAATTCTAATTTCTCACTCGACGATGGGAAATACTCTTACCCACATAAATTACACAGGACAAGGAATGTGCACATCCATCAAACTCAGGAGGAAAGTAAAGACGTCAATACGAAACGTGTTAACCGATAGTGTGGGTTCCGGCCCTAAAACCTTCAAAGATTCAGAATATCGATCACTACCTTCGGTAAATGTTAGGCCGCCTTGAAGCTTCGGGAGACACATTTTGCCAATCAACCAAAAGGACTTTCCGATGGCGAATTATTTACTACTTGAATCCCAAAACTTCAAAAAGGGGAACATATCTCCATTTTTAGAAGAAAACCAAATAGAAGGGCTCTAGAAGAGCTTCAAACTCGATGAAAGCTGATGGATCGGGACTAATTACAGATCCGAGTCTGGCTTACGAACATCAGAATCTTTTAATCCGAACATCAAAATATAGATTACTGACATCATGTTGGGCCGAGTTAAGTAAAGACTAGCTATGCCAACCTAGGTGTGGAACAAGATGATAAGTGGGTCTCTCACATTTCGCCACCGGAGACCATCATTCCCCTTCTCGAAGCCGACATGAGGGGTGTGGCTTTCGAAAGGATGTAGTTTTCTCTTGTTTTTTCCTCTGTACCAAAAAAAAAGTAAAGACTAGCTATAACGAAACTAAACAATAACTATGAAAACTTCCCTCTTGACATCACTTAAAAATTTCTAATTTTCATTTCATGAAAATTATATTCATACATCTTTCAATATAAAGCAGCAAGACAAAAAAATTTCTAAAAAAGAGGACATAAGATATTCAGGCTAGGAGACTATAAGGGCATCCGCAGTGACACCACTAGTGTAAGAATTAGTGTAAGAGTTACTGTAAGTAACAAATATTTGCCCCTTTTTGGGTCCCAATGGTGTAGTTAGTGTAAGAAAGTTAGTGTAAGAAAATAGGGAAAAAATAACAGTACCAATACAGTTGTTGGTACTACTAATGTTTCCAAGAGAGAGAGAGAGCCTGGGGGGGTGGGTGGGTGGGGACACTGCCGCTGGAATTGAGAGAAACTGAGGAGAGAGGTAGAGATAGGGAGGAAAGAGAAAGAGAAAAGGATAAAAGTTGGGCCCACCTATATCTATATATACATATATATTTGTGTCTTTTTTTATATTTTGACAACACCCTAACAACACCATTGCAACACTACTTACCTTAACAACACATTTTGTCATAACAACACACAAATGGGACCCACTTTTTACACTTTTGTGTCATATAACAACACATTTTTAACTACACGACTGCGGATGCTCTAAGGTGGTAGAGAGAGAGAGAGAGAGAGAGAGAGAGAGATCTCGAGATCAGTGGAGGGTGGTGGACCGGTTGCCATGAGTGGGCAGAGCACTTAAAGTTGCATGATTAAGTGGGCCCAAATGAATCACCTCCAGGCAATGTTTGACATGTGGAGTATTTCCAAAAACTTGAAAGTTGGGCCCACATAGCTTCCTGCGTTTTTTCTCCACCTTTTGTGGGGGCCCAAAATCGAACCAACAAGAACCAAAGGTTATTTGCGTCAGTTTTTTCAGTTGTGTTGGAAATGTGAGTCGGTAATGGGCCTCCTTCTTTTGTCTTTTTGGTTTTTGTTATTTTGTTTGTCTTTTTTTAATTTTATTTAGAACGACATTCTATTTTCTGAATTAATCATCCATCTCGATAGGAAAAATTTACAAGTAAAATCTTATGACCCAAAAAAAAAAAAAAAAAAAAAAAAGTACCACAACAGTCTTTTTGTTTAAAGTGACGTCTTATATAAATTTTTTTCAACTTTCGTCCACAATTTTATAGTTATTTTATTCCTCTAGTCGATAAGATTGATAAATCTAAAAAATTACGACAAAAAACTAAACAAAAAATTAGTAAAAGTAAAAATAGTCATTGAGACAAAAAAGACAAAGAATGAAGCCCACACTTCACAAATTTTTTCCCCATTGAAAGTAGCCAAACCTGCTTTTTTTATTTTTTTACCTTATATTCAAATATTGGAGGTCCAGATTAGGATTAATCCCTTCCTAATCATACTTAACAGTATATTAGGCTAGATACATAGGTTTAAGCCGCCCACGTTGATTAGTTGATTTTTATTTTTCTTGGGTGAAGATGCAAGAAATATACTTCTAACAATGACAATATTAGGGCCTGTGGGCTTGTCGGCTTTTGCTGCTTGTTCGGTGATCGTTTGGTGCTCCTTATGGTGGAGGTGCAATGCCTGTGGGCTTGTCGGCGGTGATGCGATGATGTGGCTTTTGCTGCTTGTTGGAGGTGTCGTTTGGTCTGCTTGGCCGGCGTTGTGGGATGGCGGCGAGCACATGTTCTTAGGTTTTGGGGATGGCTGTTTGGTTTTTTGGGTGGGCTGCTATTTTAGGGCCATTTGGGGTTCTTTTCTTTCTGGTTTGGATCCAGCCTGTTGGGCTCAAATCAGTTCCTCCATGTGGTTAGGAGATGAGGTTTTTGGGTGGTCAGGCCGGTGTACCCAAGATCCTTTAACTCTGTACTTCGTGTTATGAGTTAATAAATTTATTTTTGCTGATAAAAAAAAACAATGACAATATTACAATCCTGCTGTGCAGCTCATACAAGAGAACAAAGTAACCTAATGCACACAAGAGCAAACCAAAATACATCGACAGACATTCACACCAAAACGAAACGTGCTGATTAAACAAAGATAAGGCCAAAGGATACACCAACGAACTTTGATAAGGCGAGACGATGTCTTACTTATACGTGCATAATGTCAATAAATAATTGCCACAACAGTTCTATTAAGAGCAACTCCAACACTACCTCTCCTCTCTAAAATGAGGAGTGGAAGTGACATATTGAGCGGAGATTTTGTAGAGCCGAAATTAAATTTAGGGAGTGGATGTGACAAAAAGGTGGATGAGTCCCTCCAAACAGTACAACTTTTTGAGGAAAAGAGGACATAAATTACAAAATCTCCGCTCAATATGTCACTTCCACTCATTAATAACGAGCTTTCCCACAGAACTGACTGATAAGTGATAACCGACCAAGTGCTGAACACCCCAGGTAAAGAACGGATCGTGATAGGGGTAGAGAAGTTGGGGTACCGAAAATGAACCGATCGCACACGGGGACCCACTTTTGGGTCCCACACGAGTGATCCGAACCGTTCATTGTTCTTAGAACATTTTTCCGAGGGGCCCCACAAAATTTCAGCTCAATCGGACGGTTGGAAGTGCTCCAACCAAAGTCCCACCGTTCTAACCGATCGGTTCATTCTCGGTACCCTTTGTTCGGTACCCATATCTTTATCCGGTAAAGAACCCCTTGTGCAGGGAAAACACCTCATGTAGACTAGATGGTAAATTGAGGTAGATCATAGGAACTAACTATAGCGCCTACGTGGATTGAATATTCTAACATGCTTTATTATTGGCTCATAATTGGACGAATAATTCTTCAACAACAGATAATATCAGATATCTGATATGATTCGGCAGTTATTTATTCTATTTTGCTCAGCAATGTAATCTTAACAGAAAAAAGAATCTAAAAATGATATCGGATGTGTAAGATTTTGTAGATTTCGCTTTGCCAAAAAGCACGAATTAAGATAGCTTTTAGGTTAAAAAAAAAATGCTTTTTCTTGTTGAAGATCCACTATATTCTATTTTGAAAAGTGAAAATTGGTCAATTTAAAAATTTGAACATGATAACGGGAGTAGAATGAGGAAACTCACTACACGGGCGTGTAATGAGCTCCCTCGGTCATCCGATAGGCCACCAGGTTCCACATAACTAGCAACAGATTTGAAGTAAAACTCATGTTGTATGACATGTGTCTCTTTTTCATGATTGTATAGAAAAGTAAAAATCCACAACTAATGTTGGCTGTATTGAATTTCTAGTCTGGCCTTTTGTGATTCTGTAGTAGCGGAAAAAAACTACTAGCCAGATATTATTTGAAGAGACCAAAAAGCACTCTAAAATTTTTAGAAGTGAAAACTTAAATCCATCAGTTATAACTCGTTTCGCTCAACTTATATGTGTGATTTTTTATTTTTTTTTACTTTTTGGGTTTTTTCTTTATTCGAGTTTCAGTAATAATTTTGTATTTTTTCGATTTCTCTCGTTGAGATGAATCACAGAATCTAAAAAGTTTGACGCAAAATTCACAACTAAATTTTTTTTTATTTTTAATAAAGATAGAAACCTGAAAGTGCTAAAAGTTAAGTGGAACGAGGCCTACATGAAATTGGCAAATTTTCTTGTACCTCAAAAAAAAAAAAGACTCAGCAATTTTATCGATAGGCAATGAACTTCACAAAAGATACAACCCCACAAATAATTCGTGTGAAAAATTCAAGTTTTCAGGAATGAAAACTTAGGTTAACTTTTTATTTTTTTATTTTTTATGGGATCTCAGTGAATGCCTTTCTTCTGCATGGATCTCTGTTTTGGTAAATGGATCCTCTAGTAAGGAATTTCAAATGCATAAGGGAGTCAGACAAGGAGATCCCCTCTGATCCTATTTGTTTATTATTGCAGCTGAAGGCTTAAATTGGTCTTTTAAAAAGGCAATCAATTGCAATCAAGGCACTCCCAGTGGCATATCAAAGAGGAATGAGGGTCCCATATCATTACTCATCTGCAATTTGCAGATGATACCTTAATTTTCTGTAAAGCCAGTCTTGAGGAGGTGCAGGTGATCAAAAGATTACTAGAAAAGTTTGAGGAAATCTCTGAGCTCAGAATTAATTTCCACAAATGTATCTTATGTGGTGTCGGCATTGTTAATGAAAACCTCCAAGTTTTTGCTGATGTTTTGGTCTGTCAAAAGCAAAAATTTCCAGTCAAATATCTAGGTATGGCCTTGGGTGCCAGCCCAAAACTTAAATCCGCTTGAAAACCTGTGATGCACAGATTCAGAACAAAGCTTGCAGCCTGGAAGATGAAGTATATGTCCTTTGGGGGCAGAATTGTTCTTATAAAGTCAGTCTTATGTAGTATGCCCATCTTCTACATGTCTCTATTCAAAATTCCTGAGGGGGTGGTGAAGCAAATTGAATCTATTCAAGCCAAATTTCTTTGGGAAGGCTCAGATCTTAAAAGGAAAATTTATCTTGTTGCATGGTCAAAAACCACTCAAGATAGAAGGAGTGGGGGTCTTAGCATTAGGAACATCAAGGAAATGAATGATACTCTCTTGGTCAAATGGTGGTAGAGGTATGGAGTGGAGAAAGAAGCCCTTTGGAGAACAATAGTTAACTCCAAATACAGAATGAATGGAAGGAGTAGGTTTCCTAACCCTGATCTGTCTAGAAAAACTTCTCCCATTTGGAAAGATATCATTCAATCAAAAGATAGAAATTCGGAAATGCATAGTTTGTTCCTTAACAACACCAAGATCATTGTGGGGGATGGTAAACTGACTCAATTCTGGATTGACGCTTGGTTGGGAAACCAATCATTGGTTGTTGTTTTCCCACACATTTTCAACTAGGTAAGAAATCAAGATGAAACCATTCATGAGGTACTAGCCAGAAAATCAGAGTCTCACTTCAGGGTTTTCAATTTAGGAGAAGACTATTTGACTGGGAAAAAGATATGCTTGACGATTTTCTATCTATTCTGGATGTTTCAGACAACTTGATCCTTAACAACTCAGCAGACAGGCTCCTTTGGGAAAGCAACAGCTCAAATACTTTCTCTGTTAAATCCTTACATGAGTTAGCAAAACCCCCACACTAGCATTGCAAACTCAGCTTTTCATTTCACCTGAACAAATGCCAAATACTACCTTAGCAAGAAGATAATGGATTATGAGACAAGGTATACACCTTTGGAGAATACTTGTTAGGGGTTAGTACGGGCCACTAAGAAGCTACACCACTACCTGTTCACACACTCTGTAGTTCTAGTTTCTCGATTGGATCCAATCAAGTACCATTTTTAGAAGCCATCACTCATTGGAAAGTTGGCTAGATGGTTGATGTTGTTGGCAAAATTCGACCTCCAGTACATGATCAGGAAGTCAGTGAAAGGAATAACAGTGGCAGAATTTCTAGCAGATCATCCTGTGGAAGAAGCTGAAGCTGAAGACTTCATCTTCCCCGATGATGACATACTACTTCTCCTGAATGACACTGGAGAGCTAAATTTTGATGATGTTTCTAACCAATTCGGGTATGGTATTGGGATACTACTTGTATCCCCTAACGACTCGCATGTCCAATTATCTTACAGGTTGAGGTTTGAAGTTACCAATAACCAGGTGGAGTACAAAGCCTGCATCGTCGGAATGGAAGCAGTAATTAGGTTGGGGGTAGTAAAGATATACTCCCTCTGTCCTATTTTAAATATCCACCTTTCTATTTTGGGATGTCCCAAAATAAGTGTCCACTTTCTATAAATAACCATCAAATCATCTCAAACTTTCAATTTCACCCCTAAAAAGTACTCTTTCATTCCTAATTGATTTGACAGTTTTTTATATTCATATTACTCTTAAATTAATGATATCTTTCAACATATAGTAATATTTTTCATGATTTTGACAACTTTGTATAATAGAATTAATTGAAATCCATCAAACAAGATCCATATTACATATTTTTTGAGATCCATATTGAAGAATATAAACAATTTAAATACATTTAATTGACTTCATAGTTTTTAAGGTTACTTTTGGAAATTTAGAGAACAAATTTTAACTTCTTAAAAAGCTCGATTTCCCGTAGAGGACATTTAAATTGGGACGAAGGGAGTAGGTGATAAGGCCAAATCGGGCTCCTAAGCAGGAATATGAACTACTTGAATTAAGTGGGCTTGAATACACTATTTTACCATGCCTCCGTGGTTCACTTCATACAAATCAGTGTCGGTTGTTATACATTCTAGTCTGGTTAGATCAAAATCTTGCCCAGCTCCGCACTGGTAATATTCTTGTTCTCCTCAGATGCTCCGTGTAGAACTGGTAAAGCAGGCCAAACATCCTCTAGTTAGAAGCATAAGGTTGTTATAACAGATTCCCACGGAATCCGGAGAAGATATCTATAGCACACCCATAACGGGAATTCAAATTATAAGCAATCTGTTGCATCCTAAAGGGATTAGCGCCATGCTACCTAGCATACAAATTCAAATAAATCCCTATTGGATGAGAGACTCCTCCGTGATAAACTTCCCCACCAATTCCGGTTGGTTACGCCAGAAATTCAAAATGCACCTTATCAGGTGCCTATAAATATTACACCTTCTACAAGTAAAAGGTATACACAACTTTCCCCAACACTCATAAATTTCTAATATTCTCCTACCTACACTGACGTGGGCATTGGAGGGGAGGGTGTTGGTCGGAAACACTCCGGTCCATACACCTTGTTTTACAGTTGCTGATTTGGAAGGCTAGAAAATGACTCATCAGATTGACGCCGTCTGTGGAAAATCTCTTGTAGATTTTCAAATCCATTGAACGATGAGGCATTTTTATGGTTGAATCCAGATCAATGACGTTGCAATCGGAAACAAATGTTATGCACAAGGGCAAAACCCCGCAACAAAGGGCAACAAGCCTCTGGGCTCAAAAGACCCCAAGGATATGGGCCAATCTCAAGAGTTGGGATCCTTAGATCCCAAGCACGTTGCACAAAGTTTCCAACGTCCTCAAAATCCAAAAGCTACAGGGGTAAACCCAAAAGCTACACCCGAAGACCCCAAAGATAAAACTCCTCCGGGAGAGGTAAGGAATGAAAAAACTCCTCTAATGCTTATTCCGAAAGCATTTTGCTGAACTCTAAAAACAAGTGGAGACTTTGACACAGAAAATCCAAACCTAGAAAAGGGTCTAAAACATCTTTAGAGAAGATACAAGGAAGGTGGTGCTACAGAGGTAGAAAGCCGTGCTTCCGAGCACAGCCAAACAAACCTAAATAGGCAGCACGCCAACCAAAGGAATGAACTGAAGTGGATCCCAAATCCATAAGAGAAATAAAGGCTTGTCTCGACGAACTGAAAAGGCAAATGAAAGCTAAGTCCCCGGCCACAGTTGAAGAGCTAGTTCAGACTTATGATTCTCCATTCGCACTGTAAGGACTCGTGTTTTTAATTTATTTTTTTGGAATAACATTGGGGAAATGTGAGGAATGTTTTCAAATGTTAAGTGGGGCCAAAGTGGAGTTAGCATTTGCATTTGGGTGTTTTAAAAATGCATTTGAATCATAAGGGGTGTGAGTGCAAGTGTGGGAATTTATATATACATGTGTGGGGGATAAAATTCAAAACACATAACCCTCTCTGTCTCCAAAAAGAGCCGGCCTCCCCCTCCCTTGTCTCTCTCTCAAAAATTCTTCAAATCCCTCACCAAATCCACCTCCCTAATTCAATACTTTAAGATCCAACCTTAGATTCGTCAACTAACCGCTATTTGGAGTCCGGGTCTCCTTGGTTTCGCTTGGTGGAGGCTATATTTGGTTGGGTTGTTTTGGAAGTTAGGGTTTCTTCTCCAACCCATTTCAATCTTGATTTGTGAGGTAGGGAACCTATTTCTACTCCATCTAGAGGTATATTGTTTGATTTGTTCCATACTCCTTGTTTAAAGCATCAATTTTTAGTAACTTGTTCAAACTCTCCATAAATTGGGTCTTTGTTTTGCTTGAACTTTGATCCTCACCTTTTGTTGTTAATTTCTTCAATTGATTGGTTATTTATCACTCCTCTATGTACATTTGTTTTTTGAAACCATCACATTTGAGTTTGGAGCTTGAAATCAGCCTTGGGTTGAAATTCCACACCCTAAGAAGTGAAAATATGCATTTTCTGAGTATGGTGAATCTGCCCCGACCGCCCGGGCGGAAAATCCAGCAAGCACCCGATTTTCTATTTTTGTTCTGGTTCATTCTTTGATGGCCGTTTGGTCCCCGAACGCCCATATTATCATGTAATCGACCCTTCGCATCGAGATAACCTTCGAATTCACTTTGAAATCTTTAAAACAAGATTGTGACATGTGATTTTATTGGACACTTTGTTATACGTATCAGACAAACACCAGATTGAGTCGGTTTGACCATTTTGATGATAGTTGTGACGATTAGAACCAAATGTGAAGTTTGGTTATGGTTTAGTGAATGAGACATGCTTTAATGTTTTAAAATGGGAGTTTGGACAAGATATAAATTGATGCACTAGGGCCACCACTCGGTGAGTCGCTAGGAAGGGTTCCACGAGGCCCGGAAGACTTGAACATGGGTTTCACGAGGCCCAAAAGACTTGAAGACTCGGACATGGGTTCAACGAGACCCAGAAGACTTGAAAAAGAAATTCAACATTCTTAAACTAAATTGATGAATAATTGAGATTGGGAGCTATTAGTGTGAAAAAAGGTTAATTAGACACCCGACACGATTGATAACGGTTAAGTGGAAAATGATGGACAATTGGGCTATTTTTGGACACTTTGTTATCACATTGGACACGTGGGTACTTTGTGGTCACTTAACACTTGTTTTAGCCTCCTATATCATACATTGTCATTTCACTCGGGTCATTTCAAATTCCGGTGCACTTATCATCTTTATACACCTAGCGTTAGTAGAATGGTTTTTCCTACTGGACTAGTGAGCTCACTCTATCATTTTCAGGTATCCACAAAGGACCATGAGTTGGATGCTTGGAGCGTCAATGCATGACATGAAGCCAATTGATCGTGAAATTATTTTATCCTCTCCATACTTAGTATATTTTTGGGAGATGATTTTGTAACTTTAATCCCTCCAATCTTTTGACAATTTCAACTTATGTAATAACTTTAAATCCTTGATATTTATGCATGTGGGTACGGGTTCCTTTGTCTAGAAACACAAGTAACTTTGACTTTGGATTGTATAATTGATTTTGACTTTTCAATGGAGATATGTATGACTTTTGACTTATCCTATGTGGATTTTATACGTGTTTTGGTTATTAAAAAGGAGGGCGTGACACGCTCCAAACATTATAATGAAGAAACTTTCCCGGAAGTTCAAGATGCCAGTCATCTAATCCTTTAGTGGAGCCACAGATCCACTAGATAATTCGGGGAATTATAAGGCACTCATGCAACTACAATCCGTTCCGGACGAGAATATGTGCATAGCATTTGCTATCACCTTGAAAGGAAATGGACGTATGTGGTACACTAAGTTGCAACCTGGAAGTATCCTTAACTTCAAGGAACTTAGTGAAAGTTTTGTGAGTTACTTTATTGCAGGGCAACGTCGTTATTCAAAGCTAATCATGTACCTGCTCAACATTAAACAAAGCAAGTGAGAAACTCTCTGAGACTTCACCACACAATTTAACAAAGAAGCTCAACAAGTGGAAGGGGGACAGATGATAAAGTCACAATAGCAGCCTACATGTCAGGACTGTATCCAACACAGTTTCTGTTACACCTTTCCCAACGTATTTTGAAGTATTCCGACATTATTGAATGTGCTAGGAGCTTTGAGATTACGAAGGAAGCGTCGAGGAATGCGAGAATGTAGGAACTGATGAAGATTGCAAACTAGTACTTTGACCGTTTTGATTGCAAATGAGCATAATGGTGGAGTTGGACCATCACAAGTCAAAGAAGAAATAGTAGAGCTATTTATGATTTTGTGTCTTTTGAATTGGATAGTTTTGTCTTTTTAATTCTAAGCTTAAGTACTTCGTACGGAAGTTTAAGGTTGTGTCTTTTTAATTCTAAGCTTAAGTACTTCGTACGAAAGTTTAAGGTTGAGTTTTAGGAGTCTAAACATTGGTTCTAGTTTCTAGGCTATTTATTGTGTCTTGGGCATATTAAGAGTCGAGTCGAGTCTAGTATAAATATGTTTTCAGTTCTTATGAATAGGGAGTTGATTTGAATGATATTAAGTCTTATAGAGAGAGTATCTCTTATCTTCCAATTACTTTGGTATTCGGCAAAATCAACAAAGCAAATATGCCTTTATTCCTGGGTATTCTCAGAATCAACGGGTTTAGAGAAGGATTTAACTTCCGAGTATTCGTGTGGGAATCAACGAATTTTAACTCGTGTTAATTTTGTGCTTCTGTACACTTGCATTGCATCCATTGGTATCAGTGCTTAGGCTCATTTCCTCATTTATTATGCCACCAAGAAACAACGATTTGACAGAAATTTACAAAAATGATTACGCCGGGTTGCAACAATAAGTCAACGTTATTATCCCACAACCTATAGTCGTGGTTACTACTTTGCGACAACAATATACATCGTTGCCAAATCCATGTTTTGTGGAGGCGGTTATAGATGATTATGCTATCAAGTGGCCATTCACAACAAAAGAAGTTATTCCGATACAATTGCAGATTGGAGCAAGCCACCTATTTTCGATGAGGAACCGTTAGCTCTCAAAGCTCTCATAGAAGTTCCTTTGACCGAGTGCATTGAGGAAGAGTTCAATGCTACTTTCTTATTTGAATCACAAGTTGAGCGGGGTTCACCTTCAAAATATGATGATTATCTGTTGGAGGACTTTGAAGATGTGAAAGCGACAATTTCAGAAGATGAAATAATTAATATGGTTCATGAAGAATTTTTTGAAACTAGCCCGCAGTTCATTGGTGAAACTAATAATGTTTTTGGTCTTGATAAGCCCATTGGATACATCATTCAAATTGAGGATGAATTCACAAAAAGTTATATTACTCAGGTTATCAATGAAGACCACGGGTAGATCGAGAAAGTTAATTTGAAGTATAAGGTGGATGCAAACAAAAAAAGGCCTCTCAAGTTATTTCAAGCAATTGAAATCCAAGGAGAATGATGAAGATTGGATAGCAAACCAATACTTGGATTGTTTTGATTGCAAATGAGCATAATGGTGGAGTTGAACCATCACAAGTCAAAGAAGAAATAATCAAGTTATTTATGATTTTGTGTCCTTTAAATTGGATCATTTTCCTTTTCAATTCTAAGCTCAATTACTTCGTACATACCGAAGTTTAAGGTTGAGTTTTAGGAGTCTAAAGGTTGGTTCTAGTTTCTAGGCTATTTAATGTGGCTTGGGAATATTAAGAGTCGAGTCTAGTCTAGTATAAATATGTTTTCAGTTCTTATGAATAGGGAGTTGATTTGAATTATATCGAATTTTATAGAGAGAGTATCTCTTATCTTCCAAAGACTTTGAAATTCTGCGGAATCAACAAAGTGTTTGATGCCTTTATTCCTCGTTATTTTCAGAATCAATGGGTTTAGAGAAAGATTTAACTTTCAGGTATTCATGAGTGAATCATCGGATTTTAACTCGTGTTAATTTTGTTCTTCCGTACACTTGCGTTGCATCAGTTGGTATCCAAGTACTACTCCCTCTGTCCCAAAAAGTTTGGTCTACTTACAAATTTCTAAATTTTATGTACAATACACATTGTTACCCAAAAATTGTAACTTTCCAAGTTTGCCCTTCATTAGTTGACTCTAATAAAATAGGAGTTAATCAAGTTTTGAATTTAAATTGTTTTTCGTAAATCGGAAAATCTTGCCGCCAATGTAATCAGAGACCTTTTTCAAAATTTTAAAACCCACTTTAAACTTTAAAATTTTCAAATATTTTTCTTTTGGTCTCATTGTTTTTATTGTTAAAAGCATCTCAAGGATAGAAATGGAATTTATCAACTTTCCTTTGTTGTAATTTTTAAATTGGTCTTATACTTTGGGACAACTAAAAAAGGAAAGTAGGCCAAACCTTTTGGAACGGAGGGAGTAGTTTGCTATCCAATTTTCATCAGGAACCTAGGCAACCAACCGCAAATATGAGTTCATCATCGGGGATTTTTTGGAGCAAAGAGAGGAAGAGACAGAGGAAACCAATCCAGACATCGCAAGGACCAACAGAACTTTAGGCCACCTACTTCTTCTGGGGTTAGGGGAACTTCATCAAGGGCTCCGCTTGTGTGTCACAAGTGCGGTTAGGAAAGCCATATTCGTACTCAGTGTACACCAACTGCACACTACATTTTATGAGACTCACATTGGGATCCCACACAAATACTCGAAACCCGCTTGATTTGTTTAAAAATATTTTGTAAAGGATTCATGTGAAAAATCACCTGAGTCGGATATAGGTAAATGTTGGATTAGTTATTTGCTTAATTTTCTGACAGGCCGATCAAAAAAAGAATTTTCTGACAGGAAATTGAGCAAAGAATTGATTAAGTTCTTCCGATATTCAATTGATCTGATTTTTTTATAGGAATCCTTAAAAAGATATTTTAAACAAATTGAATGGGCGTCGAATATTTGTGTGGGATTCTGAGGTGAGTCTCACACAACGCAGCGTGTATTTGGTGTATAACAAATGGTGTATCCATCGTCAGACTTGGCTAAACTCATCTGTCAAAAGTCAATTTTAGCCTACCCTCGATGTCGACCCCTATTTCGGACTCTTGATATTTCCAATGCTCTACAATGCCTATCACGCATAGGGGTGCAAACAAGCTTAAATTTGAACTCGAGCTCTAATTGTTTTTCACTCAACGAGCATTTAAGAACAAGCGGCACTTTTTTTTTGGCTGTACTGAGCTTTAAAATACTACTAATCTATAACCTAAACTCGAGTTGGACGGACTCGGGGATGCTGTTGTGCAGCGTTAAACAGCGCCGTTTTGATGCCCCAACGCGCGGGAAAAAAATAGAGTGAAAATGACATCGTTTTGATTTAATTAAAACGGCACCATTTCGTGGTCTTCTACACGGGTGAAAAATTGAAACAAAACGACATCGTTTTGATTTGGTGAAACAAACCCAAATAGAATTTCGACTAACCCAACAAAATTTCTTCCAAACCCAGCAGCAATTTCGACCAACCCAGCAAAATTACAACTGATGAGGGGAAAATGGAAAATGTTCATAGGATTTCAAATGGAAATTTGTACATAGGATTTCATATGGAAAATTGAACAAAAATTCACTAGCAATCGAAACCCACAAAACCAACACTGGTAATCAAAACCCACAATCAAACACGTTTCTTCCAAAAAATCGAGTCAATAACCATTCTTCCAAAAAATCGAGTCAATAAGTAACCACTGATTTGATTTACAATCGAGTCAATAAGTAACCACCAACGAGTTTCTTAGGAAAAATTGAACGCATTCTCCAAAAAATCGAGTCAATAACCATTCTTCCAAAAAATTGAGTCAATAAGTAACCACCAATTTTATTCATGCGCTTCACCAACGGTTCTCCCATCTTTCTTTTTACGCCAGCTATGACCATCTTTACGGAAAAATCGAAGGACCCTCTTGTTAAACAGAAAAAGAGATCCACCTATGACGCAGCGGAATTCACGAGAGAATAGTTAGCGTACTATTCCAAACAAGATAGGTTCTCGAATCCACGAGATGTTCTTGAATCCACAAGAAAAAGAGAAAAACTCTATAAATTTTATTGATAATTGAATAAAAGCTAAATATGCTCATAGGCTACATCCTTATTTATACTAGTAGAAGTCCTAATTAAAAGAAAATTACTTAGAGTGGCGACCAAGCAAAGTATTACTTGGAAACCTAGACTATAAGAAAAGGGAAATAAAATAAAATCTTACCAAAACTAAATTAAAAACGTGCAAAACAGGCAGCACAAATAAAATCTCCTAAACTAATCGTAAATAAAAATTATTACCTAAATAATGATTCCATAAATAATAGGGGTGTATAACTTGTCCTACATCATTCTCCTTTTCTTCAAAAGAACTTGACCTCGAGTTCTCGTTAGGAATCTGCCATCTTCCATGCCAAATAAATAGATACTTGGAATACTTCAATCGCTTGATTTTCTTCCAAAAAAGTTTCATACCAAAAATTACTTGCAATGATATCTTCTCGGCATGCTTCAATTGATTGATAAGTGATAAGCCCCCAAATGTTGTATATACCCGGGCTTATCTTGCTCGTTGTAATCACACACACGTGCATTTTGTGCCTTTATACGATTGATTTTGCACGAGTTGTGTTTTTGATGAGTTTCAGAAAATCGGAGCTAAAAGGCGTGTCCAAAGCTCCAAATAATCCCCGGTTGTATCCGGAAGTACCCAAGGTCCCGCAATGCCGTGGAGGACAATCTCCGAAGCTTAGAAGTCAATTCAAGAAGCTTTGGAAGGTTCAAGGAAGGCCCGGAACAAAAGAACAAGAAATTTGGAGTTATGAGCCTCGAGAAAATCTGACCAACCGATAGAAAAAGGCTTATAACTTTCAATATACAAAGGCTATGAAGATGAGGTCAATAGGGTTGGAAAGTAGACTCGTAGAGCTTTCCAAAGGTTCAAGAATCGCCTCATTCCGAGTTCGGACGAAGCCGGGGCGTGCCCGCGAAGTTGGGTAAAAAATCTGCCTGACCAGACTCATCTGGATCGATCCATGATGAAGTTGGATCGATCCAGATCATCCCAAAACTCTCCAGACTCATCTGGATCGATCCATGATGAAGTTGGATCGATCCAGACTCATTCTTGGCGATTTTTTGACAGATTTTGGTTGTTTTAATATCTTCCATATATGGAAACTTTCCACTTATAGTATGTTTTTGAGATAATTAGCCAATGTAAATGGCTTTTAGTATAAATACCTTCCTCCCTCCTCTCTCCTACCTTCTTCCTCCTTAGTTAGTTTTTGCTCCTCCATTGGAGGATTTTGAAGCTTTATCTCTCTAGAACTCTCATGTAAGTTTACTTCTCCCGTTAATTTGTCGTTCATTAATGTTGTAGCTCGTACTTAGATCGTTCTATCTATCTAGTTTATTTCCGTTCTTGTTAAGTTTCTCATTTCATGTTTCTCTAGTTATTTTCTCTTAAAAATCCTTGTTCTAAATCTTGTTGGTTAATTTCTCAAGTATTAAAGTGGTAGGCTAACTTAGGAACTTCATTAAAAATAAGTTTTTAATGTCATTTGTTATGTTCTTCATTTCCTTCATAAAAATAGTCATGCTTTTCTTAGTTATGATCAAGTAGTCGTTTTAGGCTCGGTCATGGGGTGATTAGCACTCCATGACTTAGGTTTAATTCGTTCTTCTCGCCAAATTGCAAGCACTTCTTGTTTAATAAAGTCACGGGTTCATCTTTATGTATCAAAATTTGGATTTGTTAATCTCTTTGATCACACGTAGCCAAGGGCTTGACCACTTGGCACGTGTGATGCTTTGGGCGATGTCAATCTAAAAGTTTGTCTAATTGGCTCAGGAACCCTAAACTTTATCGAACATCATTTATATTTCAAAGAGTTAGGATCGTTTTTATGTACCAAAGTCTAGGTTTGTTAATCTTTTTGATCTCTCGTAGTTAAGGGTTGATTCTCCTTTTCACGTGTGATACTTGGAGCGATGTCAACCTATATGTTTGCAAAATGGTTACAAGAATCCTAATCTCAACAAGAGAGGAACGAATTAGCCTAAGTTATGGTTGTTAAAATCCCCTAGACTTTGCCTTAGTTTAATTTGTCGTTTTTAATCTTCCGAGTCATTCACGAAGTTAAGTGAATTCCACCAACCAAAATCCAAAAGCCAAGTTTGCCGCTTTAAGGCTAAAAACTTCATTCGCAAGTCAACTCTCACGCCGGGTGCGTTCGGTCCCTGTGGATTCGACCCGGTCTTACCGGTTATTATGCTACCGCCGACCTAGCCCTACGCTTGGGGCGACACCATCTACGATACAATCCAAGGTCGCAAGCAATAAGATCCACCATATGAATATTAAGAATCCAATCATACTGTTGCACTCCCAGAAAATCAACAAAGTCAACTTGACTTTGCGAATTCTCTTGATTTTGTACCAGTTTGGCATTGGTTGACACCTCAATGATCGAGCCATTTAGAAAGGCCGATTTGACCATATAGCCATCATCACATAAGGTGGCAGCATCAGTCACCTTTTGTGAAAAATTGTGTTGGTCCTCAACAACTTGATCACCAACAACAATAAAAATTTCCTGCTTCTCCTTCGGACTCATATGATACTGTGGTAAATTGGGCAGACTTGCCTCATGCACCAAATCAATCTGATGTTGAATATCCCTCATTGGAGGGAGCTCATTAGGCACATCATCAGTAACCAGCTCGTTAGACTCCTCCAACAACGGTTGTATCTTCTTAGGCACTAAAATCATAGCCTCGTTTATTTGTTCAGACCCCTTAAAATTTGTCACAAACTCAGCTTTTGAACTAGCAACAGTTAGAAACCATGGCTGCTCTATTTTAGGTATGACAGACACCCTTTGGCTGGAAGGAATCATAACAATCTTATGGCCCTCCCAAATGAAAGAGTAGGTGTTGTCACGACCCCTATATACCACATCAACATCAAACTGTCAGGGTCTACCTAACAGTACATGACTAGCATCCATCTCGATAACATCACATATAACATCAGCCTTGTGAAATTTTCCAATTGAAAGAGGAATTTTACACACTTCAGTTACCTTTGCTATATGGCCTTTCTCTATCCATCCAATGATATAAGGTGAAGGATGGGGTTCTGTTGACAACTTTAGATGGTCCACCAACCTCCTCGCCACAAAATTCTCACAACTTCCATTGTCCACAATTAGATCGCACACCTTCTGGTTGATCGAACAACTTGATCGAAAGATGTTGTGCCGCTGGTTGTTATCCTCCGACTTTGGTGCAAACAACACCCTTTGCACCACACAGTTTACCTGCTCCCATTCTTCTTCTGGTTCCTCTTCAAATTTGAGTTTTGTTTTTTCATCGCTATCCACACGATTAGCTGGGCGTATCCCAACTACAATCTGGTTACTAGGCTGGTGTTGGGCAATTCCCACCGCGCGTTCCCGAACCTGGTTAAGAGGACGGCGTTGGGCAACTCCCACCGCGCGATCTTCTTCAACCCTTACTGCTCCGTGGTCGATGCGTAGAGTCAGCTGCCGCAATGCTTCATGAATTTCTGTTTGGAAATTGTGAAACTGCGTTTGTTGTTCTTCTACCACCACCCTTAGATCAGCAAGCCCTTGAACAACGTCAAGGGGTGTGTCTTCAACTTTGTTTGGTGTCATCGAGCCAGGAAAAACCCGCTCTAATACCACTTGACGCAGCGGAATTCACGAGAGAATAGTTAGCGTACTATTCAAAACAAGATAGGTTCTCGAATCCACGAGATGTTCTTGAATCCACAAGAAAAAGAGAAAAACTCTATAAATTTTATTGATAATTGAATAAAAGCTAAATATTCCCATAGGCTACATCCTTATTTATACTAGTAGAAGTCCTAATTAAAAGAAAATTACTTAGAGTGGCGACCAAGCAAAGTATTACTTGGAAACCTAGACTATAAGAAAAGGGAAATAAAATCAAATCTTACTAAAACTAAATTAAAAACGTGCAAAACAGGCAACACAAATAAAATCTCCTAAACTAATCATAAATAAAAATTATTACCTAAATAATGATTCCATAAATAATAGGGGTGTATAACTTGTCCTACATCATTTCCAAGAATTTAGTGAAATGGAAATCATCAACCATCATGAAGATCATAACCTGAAATTGGACAGAAAAACAGCCATAAAAATCTTAATCTTCAACTTCCTTTTTTCATTCCCTCATTTTTGCCAGAATACCTAGCCTAATTATTGAAAATGATGCTCCAAAAGCCTTTCAGACTAGACAAAATGACATATAGCTGGTGTTGGTTAAGAAAGATAGCTAGCACTGTTGTAGCTAATATTGCACCACTACGAGCATTTCAATGGCCCCCACCATTACCCACCTTTTCTCATTCTGCATCGACATCAAAATTGTCGAGATCAGCAAAACAAAACATGTTTTTTGCTCCATTCGCAAGAAAACAGTTCGGATTGATAACTGTTTCCATCCATATCAACATTTGTCCCAACATTGTCGAGATCAAAAAAATAAAGCATTGAGAGAGAGAGAGAGAGAGAGAGAGAGAGAGAGCTTACGGTTGTGGTGATGACAATGCGCCATCATCAGTAGTGTGCGGTGCCGGAAGTGACAAATCGGTGGCTGTTGGCGATGGCAATGGATGAACGACGACAGTCAGATATTGTGCATCCATTGATGTCGGCTGTGGAGGTTCCATTTGGGGAGAAAGGTTTCTGATCGACAGATGATTTGGGGAGAAAGGTTTATGTTGGCTTTTGGGGTTTTGTGGGATTAAAGCGAAAACGACGTCGTTTTGGCCTTCAATTGTTCTTCTTTTTTTCCGCGTGAAATACATCAAAACAGTGCCGTTTTGGCACCCGCACAACAGCTGTTGTGCACTCCTTGCACAGCAGCATCCCCGAGTCCGAGTTGGATTCGTGGAGTGCACAGCAGCATCCCCGAGTCTGAGTTGGACTCGTTTATAACAAGTGTAAGGATGGGCATGGGGACGGATCGGGGCCGGAGAGTACTATTTCCACCCCAATCCCCAAACCCCTTCTTCATATCCATCACCTACCCGATCCCCAACAAGACTTTATTTTCATCCTCCATCCCCAATCCAAATGGGGAACGGGGATCCCCACGGGGATTCAGGGATCTAATCATTTAAAAAAAAAAATTACTAAAAATCTAGAATTTCAGTTACAAATTAAATGCTAAAATCAAGTTACAAGTAGAGGTGTCGATTGGGCCAGGCCGGCACGGGCACTGTACGACACGGTATCCATGTCTAAACGTAAGTGTTTGTCAGCTTCAATTCAAGTTGTATCAAGTATCAACAAGATTTCTAATTTGAAAACTAAAGAAACCACAAGCAAGATAGCATATTATGGTATCCATCAGTCGTAGAAAAAAATAAGTGAATCGCGTATCAGTAGGCATTTAATTGGATGAAAAGTATCACTGAAAAAAACAATTTGGGTCTTGATCGACAAGCTTTCTAAACTCGATCGAGAAGAAAGTTTACACAATTGATTTCATCAATAGGAACAACAAAATCAACGGCTCGATTGGAAAAATATTGTTTTTATTTTTGCTTTTTTTTATGTTTATTTTAAAGAATGCATATGATTGATAGTTGAGTAGATGTCAACCTAGTTGGGATGTATTCAAATTATAGGGATGTATTTCTTATTTAATCACATTTATTGTATTACAAAGTTCAATTATAATAAAATGTTTGGAGAAATCTTAGTGTGACCCCATGTGTTTGGAGAAAATTTAGTAGGACTCAAAAGTTTCATAACTCATGAATAGATTCGGGGATTCGGGGACATGGCGGATCGGGGACGGGGCGGGAATGGATCGGAGAACGGATTCGGAGCGGATTCGGGGCGGGGACATGCCTATCTCCACCCCCTACCCGATCCCTAAACATTTTCAAGAAAAATCCTCATATCCTATCCAATCTCCAAACAGATCTCCATATTGCCGATCCGTTTGGATCAGGGATCGGATCGGAGGAAATGGCCAACCCTAAACAAGTGAAGCCGAGCCTCGACGACTTTATTCCTTTACAGTCACGTACAACTTGTTAGCAAGCATTTGTCACGAGTTACCACATCAAGTGACCGCTTGAACAGTCATTTGAGGACGGGTTTAATGTGGTGATGTGATTTTCGTTGAATTTGTCCACAACACTGATGTTCTTTTTTCGTTGAATTTGAGGACGGGTTTAATGTGGTGATGTTCTTTTTTAGTACACAATTTCAGTTCCTGTTCCTCTGACTACATATAATCCTGTTCTGAATCTGTTGCTTCTTCCATGGCGATTTTGGACCCTAATATTCCTATTATTTTGTACACGGAGAAATAGAGACAGACCACCGCGTACGGATGTGCTGGTAGTCGCTGGAGTGGGAGACGTCCTTGTCTGTGTGGTCGCCAGCGGAGGCGGCGGGCGGTGTTCGTATCTTCTTCTCTCCCTCTGAACAATGTTCGATTTGAGAAGGAAAGGGGATGGGCTTTTGGATTTCCACCACCTTTTTTTTTTTTTTTTTTGTGGGCAAACCGGATCCAAAAACGACGTCGTTTTGGAGTTTTTGACCCGGTTGTGTACCCGGAAGTGTATGTAGCAGCTCTCTTCTTTTTTAGTGCTGGATACCGTGAACAAGGTCACATTCCTGACCTTTTAGTTTAGGCGTTTCTTTTATTGCCATTTTGGGCTTTTGAGTTTTGTCTTTGATAAAAAAAAATCGCTTTTATTAATTCTGAGTCAAACTTTTGTGGATTATTGATTCATCTCAACGAGAGAAATTGGAATGACCGAAACTTGATTTTTTATTTTTTTTTGAAAAAGCATAAAAAAGGCGACTGTTTGTGTTTTTTCTTGGCTTTTTCTTTGGCGCCAAACTGACAACGTTAAATATTTTTGAATAAAACAAAACCTAAATAGCTCAAAAAGTCCAAAAGGCAAATAAAAGGAAGAGCACCTTAAGGGGGTGTTTGGCCGACCTTTTTCTCCTTTTCAACTTCTAATTTTCGAATTATGGGTGTTTGGGAGACAAAACTGAGAATACATTCTCTCAAAACTCATTTTCAAAATTTGACATTAGGTAGGAGAAGCCAACAGTAGGCTGAGAGGAGTTTTTAACTTCTCATTTTCACTTTTCTCATTTTGATTAATAAAAAGACCTAAAAAATGTATTATGCACATATCTCCCAAATACTACTCCTGTTCCAAAATGTATTCTGCAAATTTCTCTCAAACACGCCTATCAAATTCAAAATACAGTCTGACCAAAATTTAAAAAGCTAAAAAACCAAAAAGCTAAAAATGAAAAACTAAAATGAGGCTCCCAAAAACACCCCCTTAGTTTTTAGAACTAGGAGCCTCCCTTAAAACATGCTACTGGCACTACGAAATGTTCAAGGATTTTACATTAAAATTTAAAGAAAAATTGATAGGGATGAGTAAAAATAATTTTGACAGTAATAGAGAAATAGTTAATTTTGACACTCCATTTTTTTTAAAAATTGCATTTATCTTTGAAAGTAATTTTGCGTACATTAAGAATACTTTAAGAAAATATAAAGTATGAATTATATAAAAATGTAGAGTGTCAAAATTTTTATATTTTCTTTGGGTAAATATCAAAATTATTTTTCTACAGGAATTCGTCAAAACTGTCAAACTCCAAAAAAAAAAAAAAAAAGGAAAAAGAAAAGACGGGCTTGGAAAAAAGAAAATGAGGAATGGGTCAATGAGTAGTTGGGAGTTACAAATAATTTATGGCCTCACGTGGGGGAAATCTCACCGTCATGCCCTTTCTGGAGGCAAAACCTTTCGGTAGTTCACGAAACCTCAAAGTCAATAAACTTGACTTTCTCCTCATTACACAAACCTGACCAATCAGATTCTTCATCTACACTGGGAGTAGCTGTCTTTCACAGTTTCCCAGGCATATATGCTTGCCAAACTCACTTATTATTACTCAAAAATTTCAATACACAGAATCTTGTCATGTTGTTCAAAAAGCTGCTGCTGCTTGCGTGGCCGTTACACGTGATGCTCCCGTCACCACGTGGCAAAACTCACGCCCATTGAACTCACTGTCTGGATTCGTATTAGCAGATTCTTCTTCTTTTTCCGTGGGCAGGGCATGATTCTTCTTCTTTTTCCGTGGGCAGGGCATTATTTAACTTGGTTGGATCCCCTGCAGTCAAAACCAACTCTTCCCAAAATTCGACAACAAATGAAGATTGTCAAAAAAGAGTTTGGCAACTTCGTGATTGACGAAAGTTTGGCCACCGAATCCAATTCTCATTAATTGTGTCTTCGGAGAAATTGCCATGCACACTCGCTCGCGTAATCTGGCCGTCTATTTATTTCGATTTTTGATAGTTCGGATTATAGAGAGAGAAACAAGAGAGAGATGAGGAGAAAGAGGGTTTCGATTTTGACCGTCCAATATACTTTTGGATAACTCGGATGCAATGTTAGGGTACCACGTGAGCTCGGCCACGTGCTACCCAAAAAAAATTCGTGTCCTTGGCTCCAATGGTTTCAGACTGTAATCATTATGTTCTGTTAGGAAAAAAAAAAAGTCTTAAATCACATGTGTTTTCTACACATTCATGTACTAATAACTGTGTTTTTCCATTAATGTCATTATATAGAGAATGATTGATTTAGTTTTCGCTCAACTTTCAAACTTTCAAGTGTGGTACTAGGGATGACAATGGAGATCGTCAGGGTCTGATTTACTGCCTATCTTTCCGGCACTGTTTCTCATGGGGCGGGGTCAGTGGCAGTTCTAGGAATTTTTCCAAGGGTATTCATAAATTCTTATGCTCTATTACCTTTATAAATCACAACTAAATATAGACACAAATATTTCCATTAATATCGACAATGCCACCCAAAAACAACGGATAAAGTATATTAAAATTGCCCTCGATAAATTTTCATACTTTGAAACCACTGCATAATAGAACTATAGAAGTAGTCTTTTTTTTTTCTTTTCTCAGTACCAGAGAAGAAGTCAAAAAACTGACTGGAAGTCTGTGTACGCCTTTCCCCCTTTCCCATGCCTTTCTATTTGGACTTTAGTTTTTTGGTTTCAATTTGAACTGAACTTGGCTTTTTAATCAGTGTTCAATACTGGGCTTTTTATAGACAGGGTCATGGGTGTTCAATTTAAGTGGGCTTTTTATTAGGCAAGATGTTCAATTTATTAGGGCAAGGTCATGGGTGTTCAATTTAAGTGGGATAATGTATTCAACAATGGGCTACCTAAAAAATTCTACATCAAGCCCTTGGGTATTGTTTTGAAGATTTTTGGGCCTTGGAAAATGCATTTCCGGAGTCAAAATGTCGGAAAGGTGAAAAAAGGTTTAAAATGTATTCTAAGAAAATTGATTTTTCTTAACGGGTATGAGGACAAGCCCCCATTTTTTTAAAAATGAATTAATTATTTACCTAATTTTTAAAAAAAATTGATTTTTTTTTTCCGCGTGGACCTTGGAAAATGATTTTTTTATTTGTAATGTCACACAAATTTTGTGAGTGAATGATTTCTTGTTTGATATATCTCAATTAGCTTTGTTAAACGTTTGTATTAAAAAAATAATATTTTGGTAGTAGAACACCTCCTAAAAGAATCAAAAAGTGAAAGTGACAACAATAATTTCTACAACGATTCCTTGGAATTAATTCCTACCTTTTGAATTTTTGTAAACGAAATTTCAAAAACTGGAGAACAAGTTAATAATGGCGATGCCATGTTGACAATGACGCATATTTTTACCGGTCAAAAGTACTGCACCACGTGCACCAGCGGACAGGGGGAGGTGCGGACGGGGCTATGACACCTCAAAATTTGGAAAGACACGCCATTTAATTGTATGAAAAAATGCTACTCCCTCCGTCCTAAATTAGATGTCCATTTTTTAGACCCGTGTCATTTTTCGATTATTATATTTTTCAATATATAATGTTTTTCGTAATTATGAACACTTTGTATTATAGAACACATCGAGAACTATTAAACAAGATCCATATTGAATATTTTGAGAGATTCATATTGAAAGATTTAAGCGATTGAAAATAGCACAGATTCCAAAAATGGATATCTAATTTGGGACGGAGGGAGTAACAAAAATACATAGATATTCCAAAATATTATATTAATATCTGTAAATAAATTAATATCTGCGAAATATGCATTAATATCCGACTTAATTTGTCATTATATGCAATATTATTCTCCAATTATTGATGGAAATTAGCAAAGACCCTACTTGTATTGGTGCTATATATGATGAAATTTTGGTGACTCTGAAATCTTGAATATTTTATTTTAGCCTCTTCGTAAACAGATTACATATCATATTTCTTTCCAAACAAACTAACTTTAAGTTATGCTCCATCTTCGAAAAATTTTAATGTTCGCGACTGATCACGTGTGCATACCAATCTCACTCGTAAAATGTTACTCCTAGCATAATCATACGGTATTTGTCGTTGTGGACCTGTAGTTAGATGATAATGTGGCATGTTTGTCTCTTTATGAAGAGTGTGTGAATAGTCACACACACGGTATATAGTGTGTCATATTCAACAATTTTTTTCTCCAATTTGAGTTTGGTCCATATTTTGCTGTCATCGACTAACTTGTAGACCCTGAAGTTATCTAACGGACAAATTTTCGATTGTCGAACTCAATACAAGCCAATGGGAATTATAATGCTGAATCAGCTAGCGTGCATTCATGTCTAAAAAGTGTTGCCATGAACAGAGAGTCTCTAGTTTTACGATCTCCACATGCAACAAAGAAGAAGTTTCAAAGAATCTCCCATTTGGGCACCGACTTTTGACTCTGCATGCCTTATTGGAAAAGATTCACAATACTCCATATTTACACAGAAAGTCCCCATAAAGTTACTCCAATAATGCAGAATAACATCGAAAATTTCGAAGAAAAAACACTTCAAACATGCATGTCATTGATTATTATAAACCGTGGACGAGACGGAGCACGACCGAATCTTCTGCTTTTTGCTTTTAAAAAGGTTGAATTTGCTGTAAAGTTAGCTGTTAAAAAAGTCTTAATTGGAGTTTGGTTCGTTGCTAATTTTTGATTACTAGTAGTGTACTACTTAAACTAATTCGGTCAAACTCGTACTTTGAGCGAACCCCTCGTGTTTAGGTCGGCTCATCTTGCGGTCCGGACACATCAATTCACGTGTTTGCTAGTACTAACTTGCATCGCAAGACAAGAACCAAACAACTAGTAATTCCTAACACTGTGGTCAACAAACCAACCATGTTCTGTGTATCCTCCATTTTTAAATGTTTTCAAATCTAGCCAACTTCTGGTACCTGTTCCCTCAAAAAAGAAAGCTAACTTCCCTCAATTTTTTTTATTTCCCTCAATTTTTTGATTTCCTATATAGACGTAGAGAGACGAATACGGGATTTTTGGTTAGAAAGTTCAAAAATATTTTAGTAAAAGTTGGGATTTAATTGCTTTACTTAACACATTTCTGCTTAACTTACACAGTCAGAGAGTTGGGTATTAACCAAAACTAGTTGGGGGCAAGGCAACTACACATAATCTGGTTCAAATGCAGATAATATACTAGTATAACCATATATTATGACTCGCTTTAAAAATTTGATGGGGGCAGTTGTCACACGGTCAATCCTCCATCTGCCCAGGGACGGAGCAAGGATTTTTGCATAGGAGAGGCGGGCTACATCTGTAGAGGAAAGGCAGGACTATATAATTTGAAATATATATATATATATATAATAGTAGGATTTTTTAAAATTGTAGTGGGGGTAAGGTTTTAAATCTCGGTAACGGAATACGTAACGGTATCGGTAATACAGTCAAATATCGGCTGATATCAGCCTGTATCGGACCGTATATCGGTCAAATATCGGTATCGGTCCCTTGAAAAACTGATACGTATCGGCTGATACGTCGTGTATCGACCAATATTTAAATCCTTGAGTGGGGGTGATAGCCCCGACTAGTCCCTCCCTGACTCCATCCTTGCATCCGCCAATGGGAATCGGCACTGGTTCCCTTCACCCTCATTCTCAATACCAATGCAAAATTAAATGAAATGAGCCAAAACCCTACATTAAAATTTGGTTGCTGACTAAAAGTACATATGCTTTGCGTCAGGAGAAAAGGAAACAAGCTGCTAAGTTAGGATGGTTTATTAGATACGTACGTTCGATGTCAATGTTTGATTCTGAAAATTACAAGACAAACAAATGGCTGCTGGTTTTCATGAAACTTGGTTGTTTGCTAGCTTAAGAGAGCTGCTTGTTTTGGAATTCTTTTCCTGGTGGCGATCCATGGTATTCGATCAAGTACAAAGAGATATATAAATTACTCTACCTAATAATTTAAATGGATGTACTAATTAGATATATGTAGTACTAGCGTAATAGCTACTCAATAACCCATTTTAGAATCACACTCTCCTTCCCTCCCATATTGTTAGTTGCTTATTCCATCTTCGGATGTCCAAAAATGTTAATACCTCCGTACAGGGACGGATCTAGGAATTCCTCAAAGTGGGGGCACCAATTTCTACTAAACTTAACAAAAATTTAAAGCGTAGCACAACAACACAAAACTAGTTTCACCTTGTGCAATATTAGCATATTGTATATCAGCATATGTATCTGTATCTGAAAAGCCCTAAACTCTCAATCAAAAAGCCCTAATCAAAATCCTAATAAAAAAGCACTAATTAAAAAGCCCAACCTATCATTCAAATAAATGATATTAACTACTTAGAATTTGGAAGAATCTGTAATGGAACTTTGGTTGTATATATAAACAATGGACAATTACCACTAAGTCCACTTTTGAGAAAATAATTCCCACCGGGGCATTTTGGGTTTTTTTTCTCTTTCAAAGTGTTTAAATTCAAAGTGCCTAAACCCTAGTAGGAATTAAGTTTCAACCCTGGACCCAGCAAAAATTAAATTTCTAAAATGTCTACAAGTAATTTTCCGTGTAAACAATATAGAATGGGACAAAAGTCACAAACCCCAACTTAACATTCAAAGTAGCAAATGTGGGAAACTGGAAACCGACATCCAAATATTTTATTTTTATATTAATATCTATGTATGTATTAATATATGTAGACCAACATATGTATGTCTGGATAAGAGAAACATATGTATTATCTATATCATATTAGAGAGAGAGACCAAGAGTTGAGAGAAATTGAGAGTGAGAGACCTCCTCACCTTGGTGAAGTGATGGGTTGGATTGGTGAGCCTTTTCCTCTGTTATTTTTAGTTTAGACGGCAGCCTTCTCCTCTATTTATTGTTTAGATTTGATTTTCGTTATTTGTATAAAAAAAAAAAATCTGAAATTGAAGGGGACATAATCCCCCTTGCCCCTGTGTCCCTCTGTCCCTGCCTCCGTCACTTTTTAAGTGTTCAGCTTTGCAATAAAAAATGTGACTTTTAGTCCATCTGGTTGTTCCTCTTAGCTTCCAAGGAGGAAGTTTGTGGTTCGAGTCTAGTTCAACCAATCTGGTTGTACCCCTTGGCTTCCAAAAGAGAAGTCTAGGGTTTGAGTCGATGGAAAACTTTCAACTCCCTTCAGTTTTTAACCTACTAATTAACTCCCTTCTAAACACTCACTAATGTATACTGTCTTAGCAAAAAAAAACAAAAACCCTCGTAAATCCAATTTTTTTTTATACAGAGGTCATCATTACACATTCAAAATTTAGACTTTTTATTATCGTCATTGATAATGACATCATCATTACATTTTACCTATTAATTTTTCCAAATGAAATCTACTTTTAAGGGCAAAAATGAAAATGTATCAACTTTTTTACCACTAACTTTTAAACATGGACAACTTAAAGGACAACCTAAAATGGAATAGTGAACTGTAAAAAATGGACGGAGGGAGTAGTTCGTTTTGAAAAATCAAACAAAAACTGTTTAGATTTCCAAAACTATGCCTCGTAAATGGTTAAAAATAATTTTAAGAGTGAGAATCAAAAGATAACAATGAAAATTGTATCCAACTTTTTGAAGAGACATACATTAAACACATATCTCCTTAAAATGTTGGAAATCCCAAAAGAGATTTAAAAAATGGGACGGAGAGAGTAACACATGCATTGTTGGTCACACGTATTACTAGCCCATCTTGAATAAGCGTAATGATGTTAACATGCTAGATAGTCCACCGAACCCTACTTATTTTCTCACCCTCCCTAGGGTTTTGCTGTGAATAGCATAGGTGGAACAAAATTAACGTAATTGGATATCAATGAGCACACAAACGTATTATTTAAACTAGACGGATGAAGTTTAAAATTATATTTCCCGCCTTTTTATAAAACAAAACAAAACACTTGTGATAAATCTTAGATCCAGTCGATTTACTCGCACACATGTTTTCTTCTTGTGAACTAAGGATACAAGATGAATGGTTTAAACCAGTATCGCGATGAGTCAAATAGTTCAAAAAATTGAGGGTTTGGTAGGGTACGGATGACTTAAGTAGTGAAGGGAGTCCATAGTGCCTATCCTGTGTACGGTGTACCTCTGTGCATTATTAACACTACTTTCCTTGTGGAAATCTGTTTGTTCATGATATACCTATCGGAATTCGAACAAACTAGTTTTTGCGTTGATGATCTGCAAAATGAACAATTCCAATTACTTTTGTGGGCCCCTTCGAGACCTACAAAGTCCCAAAAATGGACCAAAAAGGACAGGAGCCTCATCCGGGACCAGAGCCGTTTGTTGCATAGTAGAAGGACCACATTACTTTCTATGCCCACTCCGTCCTTAATTGTTGGTCTATGTTTCAAAACCATGTGAACATCAAGATCACAAAATAATGTTCATCCTTAAATAGTTTTCTAGAAAATCTTTTACGCTAGTTAAATGTTCTAATTGAGATCTTTTGAATGGCGTAAGAGATTTCAATAATTATTGACGTGCATGCAAATTTTTTTATCCGAACGTTGATACAGACCAATAATTGGAGACGTAGGGATAAATCCTAGTATAGGTTTTCCAGTATAAAGCATCGGTCTAACATATATAAGAACAAATTCTAGGGGATCTTTTTCCATTTCATCAGTATCTTTAGAACTTTATGTACTTTCACCACCAATTATTTGATCGAATGCGTATTATGCCAGCTAAGGCGTTCTGGACATGCATGTACTTGGGAAATTTTGCACCTCATATGAAATTACATTTCTATGTATCATCGATCGGACAAAAACTCAGAAGAGACAAAAGATCATTTACAAACCTAAAATGAATGCATGATTCGTTAGTTCTAGCTAAATGTGATCAATTTGGAAAGAAAAATTGACAAGGCTTTCACATAAAAGGATCGAACGTGACATAACCAATTACCACTTGACAACACTTTTTTGGTTTTAGCTAGCAATTGTCCTATTATGAAATCTTAAATAGAATTCTCACAGTACTGCTTGATGTTGAAAAATGATTTAGAAAATAACTGAACTCTACCCGTAAGGCCGTAGCTAGCTAGAATCAAGTTTGATCCATGTGGTTTGACAGCATTACTCATTGTATACTCAATTGTAATTACTAATTAGGGAAACCTTTGAGCGTGAAAAGTTTTTGCAGTAATCACTAGGGATCGAAATAGATGACTATTGGTACGTTAAAATGAGCTGAATCCATTAATATGGGGTTTTCAGTGATTGGAGCGGGACTCTTTTGTGTATTTATGATCATACCCACCATAGCTCTGCAGTGCTATCTTTTCGTTGACCCCAGCTTCTTGATAGAAGACAACCGGAGACGGGTAGTAGCAATGACTGGTTTTGTTACGGGACAGTTCGTGATGTTCACATCGGTCTATAATAGGCCGCTGTATGAAGGATTGGTTCAACCTCATAACATAAAAATGCTCTTGTTCTTTCTGGCATTTTTCTTGGTTCAGCTCTTATAGCTCAGTCTAATAACTTTGGCATTTTTCCAAGAGATTGAGAGGGTGGCCATGTGTCAGAATCAGAGTGGGGTGTAAGCGATGGGTGTAACGGATGGGTGTAAGAGTATCATTATTCTCCATACTAAAATTGATAGAGTTGACCTTTATTTATCAACAATTACACTGATTTAGTAATTAATGAGGGACAGGTGTATCTCCTGAACTTCCTTTTTTTCTTTTTTCTTTTAGTCCTAATCTACTCTATCGCATGGGGAGGGAGAGGGGTGTTTATGGGAATCGAACCCTACCTATGTGCATTAGAGTATAAAGGAGACACCAACTGCACTCTACTCCACTTGCATCTCATGAACTTCATGCAAATGACTTTCTTTTTTTAAATTTTTTTTTTGTTTTTTTACGTTGTGGTACCCACAAAATTAGGGGGTGTTCCACTAGCTTGGTTTTTTTGGTTTTTAGTTTTGCAAAAAAACTAACTTGTTTTTGTTTGTTTTTAGTTTTGCAAAAAAACAAACTTGTTCCACTAACTTGTTTCATTAAACTAGTTTTTTGTATGTTTAGTTTTGCAAAAAAACTAACTTGTTCCACTAACTAGTTTTTTGGCTTTTTAGTTTTGCAAAAAAAAACTAACACTTTGTTCACTTCACATTTCCAAAAAGATTCTTTCCCCATCTCTCATCTCTCTAATCATTAATCACATTTCTCTCTCTACTCATACCCCTCTTTACAATCATTATTTTCATTTCTCTCTCTATCTCTCTCCAATTATTACACCTCTCTCTAATTATTACTTTTTCCAAAAACTCATCCAAACACTTTATCAAAATATTCTTCTCAAAATTATCAACCAAACATAGTAAGTGGTTTTTTGTTAGTGGAATGAGAGTTTTTGAGTTAAAACAAAACTGTTTTTTTTTACTTCAATGTATGGAAAGGCCAAAGTGTTCTTTTCATGCATTTTGTAAAATTTAATATCTAGGTAGAACTCGCAATATTCAATAACTACCCCTTTTTAAAAAAAAAAATTGAACTGATTCCATAAGTACCTAATCCAATCTTTTCACGAATTCTTAATTTAATTTATGAAAGTGGGCCCAGAATACTGAACAATTGACTAAAATTTTCCCGCATCTTTTTAATTAAATTTATATTAGAACAATTGCAAAGAAAAAAGTAGAAGAAGATTTAAATGTGTTGTGATAGTCACCATGGCCGGCCCAAAGCACGAGCCAAGTGCGACCACATTATAGGCCTTGTTCGGTTGGGGTTTTCAAATCGGGTTTTTAGTACCCGGTCCTTGTTCGGTTTCCCCAACCCGTCCTCTGCCCTTAGTTAATTAGAAACTAAAGGAAGCTAAATAAATCAGACTAGGAAACGAAATATCGTAGAATACTTATTCAAAACTTCCAACCAAAATAAGTAAAACAAAATAATGAAATATGCTATTTCTTAAACATAATAATATATCTTAAAGTCTCCATCTCCATCACACCTTCTCTATCATATTATACATCGCAATTCGTATACTAATTAGCGTGCGAGTCTCATAATGATGCGGGTTGAGAAAGACTCTGAAGTACCACGTGAACACGAAATAATCTCTCCTACAAATAAATTCCAGAAAGAACATTAGGGGCGAAAGGGTAAAACGAGCCGGAAAAAAAGTTGGGGATGATTCGTCGTCTATTTCCGTGAACTTACTTATAAATTGACCGTCTCTCCCCCACCCTTTCAGTCCCCTCCCTCTTCTCATAAACTTCAGAGCTCACATTTTGAAACAAAACTCTCCCCCTGTTTTTCACCCCCTGTTTTCTTCTCCCTTCACAACCTCTCTCTCTCTCTCTCTCTCTCTCTCTCTCTTAAAGGAAAAAAAGAAAGAGAGGAGAAAAATGACTAACCAGAAAGTGGTGGTTTCGGATGCCAAATCAGGCATTGGCATGACCATAAATGGTTCCCCAAAGAATTCTTCTCTGTTCTCCGCCAAGCAACCGCCTGCTGCGGCTGGCGCCACCATTTGGAGAAAGAAGCCGTTGAAGAAGCTTGAAACTGGCGGCGGTGGTGGTGGTTGTGTTGGTGGGGCCAGAGTAGTAAATGGTAACTGGGTTGACTCCATGAGAGCTTCTTCTCCAACTCGGAAACCCTCCTCTCCTTTCTCTGAAACTGATCAAGACTATTCCAGAAACTCCTGGATTGTACGTGTCCTAATTCCTCTTCTTTTTTTTTTATTTCCCCAAATTATACGTAACGCGAAGTTTTTTACAGGAGTAATGTGACATTTTTTAAGGATAGACAAGAAATTTTTTAAGGAAAGTCAAGAAATTACCCACCCTTCTGCACCAGCTTGCAAGTTCAATGTGGGCATTGTTGAATATTACCAACGAACACGTGACAGTCCCAAAATTTATTGTATCACTTATAGCCTTTCATTTTCCGAATAAAAATTTCGTACGAATTTATGTTATTTTCCAAATCGTGAGACATTTCATGATGGAATAAATTTTTACACGGAAGGCGCGATAGAAATACTAGTCATCGCATTTGTGTTTGTGATCATCTCAGTAGCTAATCTGTTCGCGTGAATTTTTTATTTATTTGGTGAAGCAGAGTCGTTATCCCTCCGCTTTAGGGATGTTCGAGCAGATTATAAAAGCTTCAAACGGGAAGCAAATTGTGATGTTTCTGGATTACGATGGGACTCTCTCGCCGATTGTTGAAGACCCTAATCGGGCTTTCATGACAAACGAGGTTTGTTCGTTTGTTTGTTTTTCTCCTTTTAACTTTGTATGCGCGTAAGTTAACCGGAGACCTGAGTTATAAGAAAAATCTCCTCTATTACTCTTATTTTCTTGGTGGAAAATTCTCAAGCCATTTTATTTATTTATTTTTTCATTTCTGTGGATTTTTATTTAAATCAGATGAGAGAGGCTGTAAGGGACATTGCAAAGTACTTCCCTACTGCCATAGTTACTGGGAGGTGCAGAGCCAAGGTACCTTTACACAAACACCATAAATTTGTGAGAGTATTTATATATGTATGTATAAATAAATGTGTTTGTATTTATTTTTCCAATGATTTTTACTTTTGCAGGTGTATAATTTTGTAAGGTTATCACAGCTTTACTATGCTGGTAGTCATGGCATGGACATCAGGGGACCAGCCAATGGCACCAAGTACAAAAAAGTGAGTGCTAAAAAATATTGATTAAATTAAACCATACTAATTTTTTCGTAATTCAGATTCTTAATTTCATTTAATTTTAAAAAAATGTTAGGATACAAGAAAAGTTTTCCCGAAAGCATCCAGGAAAGAGAAAAAGTTTTACGCGTCAGGAAAATCTTAAAATTCATTTATCTTAAATAAATGTTAGGATGCAAAACTAACTGTGAGGATTTAGATTCTCTTTCCTGTGAATCTTAACAATTCATTTATCTTAAATAAATGTTAGGATGCAAGGGGGTGTTTGCCATATGCACTTCTCGTAATTTCCTTCCTATTTATAGTATACACTTAAATTTTTTCGTAAAAATTACTGAAAAGTGATAACCGCAAACTCGGTGAGATTTGCTCTATCATCCCTCTTATTTCATTTTTTTCATCTGTTTTGGTATTTTTTTCAGGGCAATAAAGCAGTTCTGTTCCAGCCTGCCAGAGAATTTTTACCCATGATTGATGAGGTCTCTCTCTTTCTCTCTCTCTCTCTCTCTCTCTCTCTCTCTTTCTCTTTCTCTCTCTCTCTCTAAAATATTGGACAATGCACTACAAAACACGAAAATGTATGTAAGCACATCATTGATGTTGATGTTGGGAACTTTGTTTTGGTTTTGTTTTTATTTCCCGCAGGTGTATAAAGCTTTGATAGATAAAACAAAATCCACTCCAGGGGCAATGGTGGAAAACAACAAGTTCTGCGTATCTGTACACTTTCGCTGTGTTGATGAAAAGGTCCAACACTCTCAAGTACCAGTATTTCTTTTTAATTTGTTTTTTTTTAATTAATTTGCTTTAATTTTTTCAATATAATCCACCATAATATTTATTTTAATGTGTTCTGTTAATTAACAGAGTTGGAATGCATTAGCAGAGCAAGTAAGATCAGTGCTCAACGACTACCCAAAGCTTAAGTTAACTCAAGGAAGAAAGGTACAAATAATATTAATTTCATCATAATAATCATTTTTCATTAATTTTCTTTTTAAAAAAATATAACCACTTATGAATTCATTATTCTGAAACAGGTTTTAGAAATCCGTCCAACCATCAAATGGGACAAGGGCAAGGCCCTAGAATTCTTGTTGGAGTCCCTAGGTGAGTTTTCTTTTTTTTTTTTTTTCTCTATTCATATGCATACATGATCACCACCACCCTCTTAAACTTCAATCCCATAAATGAGTCAAATTTTTTTAAAAAAATTTATAGTTAAAAATGGTCTTATTATGTTCTATGTTGGTTCGCTATTAGGTTATGCAAATTCCGATGAAGTTTTCCCAATATATATCGGGGATGATCGAACAGACGAGGATGCGTTTAAGGTATTCGAACTTTTTCAGTTCGTTTTCCTTTTAACGAATTCGTCTCGTTTAAGAACACACTTCTAAATAAAAATTAATGATATGTCAAATAATTAGGTGTTGCGCGATAGAGGACAAGGTTTTGGGATACTGGTGTCCAAAATTCCAAAGGAAACTAATGCCTCCTACTCTTTGCAAGAACCATCTGAGGCAAGTACACTAGTTCTACCGTGCAATTTCTTACCTAGATTTTTTTTTTTTTTTTTCCTGGGTAGATTATTGATTTATTGGATTTTTATTCTTGCAGGTTATGGACTTTCTTCGACGCTTGGTGGAATGGAAACAATCGCTGCTACCGGCACAATAGGTCCCGTAGAGGAAAAAAACAAACTGATTCCCTCTCCTAATTTTTTTTTCCCTCTTCGGTGAAACCCGACCCCTGCAAGATTTGGCGGCGATGGGATGGTATAATGTAATTTTACTGTTCAGATTACAAATTGATGAATGGAAAATTCTTAGAAACATTTTCTGTCTCTCTAGGAGTGTATTTAGGTTTTGAAGCACAATATATGGGAGCGTAAGAGAGAAGAAACAAATTTGTTTAGCGTGTAGTATTTTAACTTCTGAGGTAGAGAATCAAAGCATTTCTCCAGTCCAAAAGCAAATGATGCCTCACCCACGAAAACATTCTGGGTTCTGAATGAGTACCACGTGGCCATGCTGAGCACGATCTCGGTCGTCCAAAAGTGTTTTGGATAGCCGAGATTGATTTCCAAAGCAAATTCCTAGGCATGCTACTCATTTTTGGTCTCGTAATAATTAGTCTGATATGTTATGTATTTTTGCTACGAAAGAAAGAAAGCGAGCTGGTTATCATTCTCGCCTAACCACTCTATCTCCTCTTTTTCTCTTTCCTCTTCCGGACCGTTGGATCGCGTTTTGGATGGGTGTGATTGTACCACGTAGGCAATACCCACCCGGCACTGAAAAATTTATCGCGGGCCACAAATATCTAAGTTTGCAAGTCGTCAAACTCATGTTCAAAATGGAAAGATACCAGAAACAGGGCCCCTTGGGTACAGAGCTCGCACCCTGTTTCCCCTGAAAATCATGAATTAGCTTCCAAAGTACAAACTATGATTAGTAACCAAAACTTCTTAAACCAATTATTACAAGTTAACCCACTATCAGAAACTATCCATCAGTTAAAGAGTTTCCGTCTAACTAATAATATCTCCCTAATGAGTAATTCTTCAGTGCTCGTGGGGCACTGTCAAGTATATAAGTAGAACGATAAACTTTAAGGGCTCCCGACTCGCTAGTGGAATGTTCGCTTCGAGCCATAATTACTGTCCGTTTAGGCATGCCGTCACCATGGCACCACTTAGGTACAAGTGACATTGTTTTAACTTAGAAAAAAAAAACAAAAAAAAAACCTACATCGTCACAAATTTAGTCAGAGTGAAGTACTGGACAGCCTCTTTAGGAAAGCAACGAAGCAAATAAGTGAAATAAAGCACCAATACACTTGCAAAAAAATAAAAATGAAAAGAATATAATTCGAGGAGTATATTACAGAAATATATATATATATATATAGTGGTTTGGCTAATTTGAAAATTTTGTTTTTTGTTTTTTTTCGTTTTGTCCCTATTCATATTTTTTTTGCATTTGTTAGTTTTCGGTCGATTTTTTGTGATTTTTTTGGCTTGTCTCGACGAGAGGAATTATAAAGTATAAAATTATTAGTCAAACTTAAAGTTTTGTGAATAAAGACGAAAAATAATCCAAAAAACTGGTTTATTTTCGGCTTTATTCATAAAATTATTACTTTTGACCATAATTTTATACTCTTTGAATTCGTCTCGACAAGATAAATCCAGAAACCACAAAATCTTGACGCAAAACTAACAAATGCAAAAAAAAATTCAATAAAGACAACGAAAAAAACCAAAAAATCAGTTTTTTAAATTTAGCCAAACCTTTCAAGTACTTCCTCAATTTTATTGGATCTTGTTTTCGGTCCCATATGCATTGAAGTCATATCGTACTAACAAGCTGATACAAGAGGTCACATGACACTTTTTTTTTTTTTTTTTCTATAACTAGGTGTCCGAACTTGCACACATCTCGACTAATTTTAGAGGACTAATTCTATTGTGCACTAGCGGGGACCTATTTAAAGCTAACTCAGCATGGACTGCCCGCAGGAGTTGATAGCGCGCACCTAAGAGATTTCGAACTTAAAACCTTAAGAGAGAGAAAAGTCTTAAGTACCAAGTCTGGACCGCTAGACCAACCTCTTGGTGGTTTGGTCACATGACACTCAATGAGGCACTTAGCGTGCCAGAAAATTGGACAAGGACTAGGACGTGAACTTTTATCACCATGATTTGAACTGTTTATAGTTTGATGAGTATGATGGGTTGACAATTCAAGAAAAATTAAATTGATCGGATGTCATTACCCTCTTGGTCACACACAATAACATATATGAAAATTCATGGTCAGCATGATTTAAAAAATATAATGCAACACAAATCTATCTCGACCATGTAGTTATCAATGTCCGATCAACTTAACTTTGGCACATCGGTAGTGTTTTGAAAGCTCCTACAACTTGAACGGTTCAGATCACGATGATGAAATTTCAATTGAGCATACCGAGGAGCCCTACACCCCTATGGGGTGGTGGATCACGATTAGCCTTCTTGGTTTAGATCCCACTTTCCTCTTCGCTTCGAGCACATACAAAACGGAAGAAATAGTTAGTGCCACCCAGGCCATACTTGCCGGAGAGCACTTCGACACTCTAGTTACTACTTGAAGGAGAGAGAAAAACACAATATACTCTTCAGATCTAGAATTGTGTACCTTCTTAGGGTTGATCCCTTTGAATATTTATAGATTACAATCCTTCGGCCCTACCCGATACCGCTGAGACCAAAGGGTTATACAACGAGCGGGGCTACATGGAACGGTCTGTGCCGAAGATTATGGCCCAATTAGGTTTGGAACGAGTTGGCTCTTGGGTTTCGGCCCACCAACCGTTCGGCCAAAATAGCTTAGTATGTGTTGGGCCATACAGAACGAGTTTAGTAACCTAGAACTGTAATTTTATTTTTGCTCAAATACTAGCCCATACCTGTAGTTACCGGATTATTATAATTTTAATTTTCTTTTCGATTGATGTCTATATAATCCTGAATTTTTCGAAGTGAGAAAATAACTCCCATAGCTATAAATTCGAAATAGTAGTCTAGATCTCACCGATACCGGTACGTACTGATACACTAGCCGTTACATATGCAAAACCTTTAGGAAACCCATAATCATTTCATACATTTTTATGGCGTGGGTGGTCTTGGAAACATATACCTATTCAAACATGAACAAGAACATGCACATGCACAAACAGAGAAAAGCAATTCAACTTTAGGTATTCCAACACAATACGATGAATTCTTAAACTTAGTGTCTCGGTCTTACTTCCCCTTGAGAACTCAATTATGGAAAGCATCTTAGTGTTGTAAAGATACCTGGGAGAGTCAAAGACAGCAAGATTCACAGGATTTAAGCAATAATCAAACATATCTTGCCTTGTGTTAAGGTACAACAAATGTTTTAAGGTTTCTTATTGATCAAAGATAACCAGAAAGATGTTGGAAGTTCAAACCTAGCTATCACCTTTATAATGCCCTTGCCTAAAACTCTTAGAATATACAGTACAACTTTGATGATAGACTTTTATCAGAAACAGAAAGAAAAAAAAAAATCAATGCAACATTTTTTTCTTTCTGCTTCTGGAAATGCTTCTTCTTTTTATCTTGCAAAAAGAAAAAAAAAGAAAAAAAAAACAAACACAATAATTATTGCCAATCCAAAATCAATAATGTGCAAAACAGAGTGATATTTGACAACTGACAAGTAATAAGAACTTTACTGTATCCACTTTGAATGATCAATCATTAAATTTTTATCCTTTTGTGCAGCTTATAGAAATAGACATTGAGGTCACATGCTTTCATTATTACGTTACTGTCTCATCTTATTCTTTCCATTATCCACACTAATTATTGATCTTCTTCCTTAGAATAGGAGAATCTCATAAATCTAAGAACCTTTGCTTCTAATTATAAACACTTTACCTTTAAAAAAATAGTACAAGCTTAGGACATTCAACTAATTAAATGGGTTGGAAACAAGGTGATTGCTTGTGAAAAGAAGAGAAAACTCCATTATTTGGTACTTAGATATATAAGAAGCCAACCTCAAAAGATGAAAGGAATATCTCAAAGTCAGTTATTAAATGGATTCAGCTTCCTTCAATGCAAACTAGTCATTAAGAGCAATGTGTGGATAAGAACGTAACTTATGGTTTTGAGTGGCGGGTCTAAGAATTTATAATAGGGTGTTCAAAAATTACGTTATGTCTTCTAGCTCTATTAACGAACATTGTACTTATGGTTTTGAAATATCTGTGAACAAATTCCCTTCATCCTAAACTTAAGTACTTGATGCACAAAGGCATCATTGTTGCCCATCAAAGATCAATAATTAGCATGACAGACTTATTTGACAAGTACTTGTATAGTTGTACTGTATCCACTTTGAATTATCGTAGCCTTCTATGCCTACATCACTAATTCAAGAAATTTCTAACACTAGCTTATGGAAATTGAATCTAATGCTCTCATTATTGCGTTCCAGTCTCATCTCATGTTCAAAAACAAAAGAAAAAAAGAATAAGTCTCGTCTTATCCCTCCCATTATCCACGAAAATTATGATCTTCATCCTTGTGTTTGAAGAAAAAGGATAGATCCTATAAAGGTAAGATAAGGACATGAAAATGGGACAATCAGGGGCGGCCCCATGTAGGGGCAAGGGGGAGCGGCTGACCCTCCTGAGCTAGAAATCCTTCTTGGGATATGCATAATTTTTTGGTTATTTTTGTAATTTTGCTTCAAAGGTGTATATCTTGTTGTCTTTACGTTGTGTTTCTTGCCCCACACATAATTCACTTGCCCCAAATGTGCTTAAAATTTGCATGTAACTTCATAGTGAACCATCAAAATGAAACGAAGGGACTAAATATTGTAGATTCTTGACCCACCTAATGATAAATTCTGCGTCCGCCCCTGGGGACAATCATATGACCTGATTGGATACTTAAATTTCACAGCTAAAAGCTAAGAGCACTTGCTTCTAATTCATAACTATGAGCACAACAATTATCATTTGATGGATACTACTTAACAAAAAGCTCTCTTAAAGGAAAATACTAGACCTATTTTACTAACTTGGGATATTTCGCCTAAATGGTTGGAAACAAGGCCATTGCTTTGAGACAGAAGAGAAGAAGACTACAAAATTTGGCACTTAGATTTATGAGCTAAGAAGCACGGACATGTCTATAGGCCTCAAGTATCTGTGTCTGACACGTGTCGGTAACGGACACGACATGACACTCTCGGGACACGTGTAGGACATGCTTAAAAACTTTTCTAATTTTTTTTTATCGTATTTCTTTTATTTAAACACATTGTAGATGCTCTAGAACACGTTGGCAAAACTCTTAGAACATGCTAAGGACACAAAAAAAGGTCAAAATCTAATTTTTAAAAATCGGCCATGAAAATTTCCATCGATGTATAGTTCATGTATTATAGCGAACTGCTTTCTTTATTGTATTGTTCTTAAATTTAATCGAAACAAAGATTTCGTCATTCATATGAATTCATTGCATACCTCCATAATACAAATACATTTTATGTTCGACGTGTCCCCGACGTATCCGTGTCCTAGTTTTTGAAAAAATAACGTATCCGCGTATCCGATTCGTGTCCCGTCCGTATCCCATATCCGTGTCCGTGCTTCTTAGTTTATGAGAGCCCACCTCAAAAGATAAAAGGAATATCTCAAACTCAGTTTTAATTAGTTGGATGGTTCTTACACTAAAATGGTTAAATTTCCATAGGATTAGGTGGTGAAAGGGAAACCCCACTTCAAGGCTAAATGAAATCTAATGGTTGAAGAAGAGCTGGATTCCACTGAATTAAAGTACACTTGATGTGAAAATAGACACTGATATTTAAATGGGGACTCCAATATTTCCTTCATTCTTTTTTTTCCAGCCATGAAAAAAGCTGCTTCTCTTTTGGACGTGTAAAGAGAACTTCCACTAGATTTAACCATCATTAGTGTCTTTACTATTCAAACTAACTCCATTACTGGTTAAGAAGTGGGCACTAAATGACACTAACAGCTTTGAAATATTTTTTTTAATAATCCCATTGGTTTAGATCTTCTATAAAGTTTGTTTCCAATGCAGTTTACAGCTATTTCTAGTCGAATTGTTCACAAAACCAACGAATCCTGCACAAATATTAGATTTTAGAAACCAAGACCTGTCGGATGTTGACACGTCAAGAAATACGTATTTTCGAGGCCCAACAGATGATATTTAAGGCTTTGCTAGGGAGGGCCTTGAAGGAAGCACTCTGATAGGGAGAGGATAAGAAGTATAGAGCTGGGGATTCATAAGGTTAAACTAAAATTATTATGTGATTTTGAGGCCCAACATGCCTAATATTATATACCCTGCATCAATAATTTCAATGCACTGTAGCATGGGATGAACATTAAACTTTGATATTGGTGATCCCTTGCAATGTAGGGAAGAGTCTAGGATACTGGAAAGAATCAGTAGCAATATATACATACTCAACCACGTGTTTTTCTGGAAAATTGGTCCCCACCTAGATGGTCGCGCAAAGGTGCATCTCAGAAATATAGATTTGTTTTGCACTGTGCTGATCTAGGACTCTAGGTAGGTTGAGATTTTCTCAATGCCTAAATTGATCCAGATGAATTTTGTGAGGGGAACAAATGCATGAACTGTCAGAATAATGAGGCTGCTTTCCAGATTAAGGCAGCAAAGAGAATATTTGGAATAGAAGAAGTGTGATTGCCAAATGCAATGCAAGAGTTTTATTATATGCCATCTGAGTTGAACTCAGACATGGAAATTGTATATCAATGGAAATCAGTCATGTGGTCTATGCAATTGCAGAGATAAATTCATCTTCGTTGATACATGTTGAGGGCATTACCTTGTGCAACTGGCAAATGCATCGATAAACACGCAATGAACCATAGAATTGCGCTTATGCACTCTGTTTACAAAATGGAATAAACCAAAGTCTGAAGTAAAAATGATAAAATATCAAAGTAACTCAAAATGCATTGCACAAAGAACAAAATATTCCTAACATGAACTATCTCTCCTAAAATAACCAATTGGGAGATCACATAAGGTCATTGCACTAAATTGCTTGAAAGAGATAAAATTTGGTCCTTAGGTCCCCCACATCCCAGGAAGCCATCAGGTCATAAATATCTTTGGAAATCTATATTTACCACCATGTAAGGTATTAAGCTGGCATTCACTTGTCCCTGCCATAAGAAGTACAAACATATACTAGTTCAAACAGGACTCCTTAATCGCATCAAGCGGAGTTAAGGTACTAACTACTAAACTATCACTTGTAAGTTGTAACTAAGAAGCACGAAGATGGACATGTGAGAACACATAGCCACGACAAGTTGACACAGAGATTTCCTAAAAAAAAACTAGAGAAAAAACGGGGGACATGTGCCAATGAGTTTTATATATTCATTGCATGTTGCCTGTAAGGGTAAGAAATTGGTATGTGTCTTGCATATGAATACCATATTAAAAAAGAAGACAATGTAACAGGACAATGAATTTCTAAAGTCTAAGATATAGACGTGGTTTATCCAAGAGAATGAAGCATATCCATGTTTAGAAAGTTTTTGAAAAATAGTAAGTCCAATGAGTGCCGTCTCGTGATGCTGTCTGACACTAGTCTACGCACGACTTTCCTAGAAGTGTCTGTGTTGCTTAGGTTCACAATAAGAATCAGGTCCTTGGTTATCTTAATTTAAGCCTAATCACCATTTGGTCAGTAACAGCCATCAGTTGAGAACCTCTGCTTTTGGAATCTTAATCCTCTCGAGCTTGAGAATGTACCTTGCCACAGTTTTTTAGAATGCTGCTATTTCTCTGGTATATAAAAAAATCTTCAATCCCTTGGATATGTTGATTATGTTCTCTAAAAAACAGGGAAGGGTTCCCTAAACATTTCTGCATATTTAAGGGGATATATACATGGGTCATGTGGTTAAATGTTCATAATGGTCCACCAGAATGATTTTATGTCGTGGCATGCTAAGGATTCATATTTCATACATGTACGCCAAGAACAAAGGTAGCATGCTTACCATTTCTCCAAACAATCTTAGCAATATATCGCAATAATCAACTGTTTCTTGAAAGTTATGAAGCCCTCATATGGATATGGGATATGGATACGATACACTAAATAGTAACAAACCTAATAGCATTCCTTGTTTTCACTTTCTGCATGATACTAGGAAAACAAGATGGGTGGAAAACCTATGTGTACCAGCACAAATAGGCATGTATTCTAAAAGCCTATACATATCGGCACAACTTTTTTTGGCTTTCGAATGCTTTCGAATTACCAATGAGCTGGATTGAGTGTTGATTGGCCAAAAAAAATGGGAGCTTTTACTTAATCTGATCAGAACCAACTGTGCCTATTATGTCATCTTTCTTATGTAAGATTGTAGGCTCTTCCTAGATTAGCACTACTTTCAACTAGTACAAAGAATTCTTGGGACCTCAATATTACATCTGAAAATTGGGCAATCATGATTCTGTTTTCTCTGGTAATTGTGCTAGTGAAGTCCATCTAGTACTGAAGTAGTGTCTTCATAAACATGGGACAGAAAGGTAAATTTAATGCTCAACAATCAGATGTGACCAGTTTATTTCCCTATGATAATGCAGCATTTGTACATTACGATTGCACTAAAATATTATGGGTGGATCTGGACTAAAAGTATTGAATGATTCCCGTCTTTTGTTAGCCAGCTGAAAAACGTAAGGGCGCTAAAATGCTGTCATTTTTCAGCAGAGTTGGAAGCATGACAAAAGCTTTCAGTGGCCAAAGGACATCACATGATTCCTTTAATAGGTTTCCGGAGAATGTCCGCTTCCATATTGAAAAAGTCTGCTAGGTAAGTTTCTACGGAGGCTGTTATCATAATTATGAAAAGTGAGAAGAGATTTCTTTGAGCTACGAATGTCAAAATGCCCCACAGTAAAATTCTGAAGCGGAACAAATCCTTCCCATCTTTTTCTTCTTGTTTCTATCGCTCACGATTCATAAAAGACTATCCCATATTACTCCAAAAACCACATGTCAGCTCATTTTAGACTCTGAATTCTAAGAATTCCTACATCTGTAGTAAGTTTAACCTTTTATAAGGGTTGTTCGTTCCTGTTCCTGTCAAATTTCATGAAGTATGCAAGAGACTCAACTCAGAACAACATGAAGTCTAGTTGTATTCAAGTGAATCCAACATTCATGCAAAGAAATATGGTAGACAAACAAGACAGAGAGACGCTCAAAAGCAGCGATCTCAATCTGAATAAGAGTTAAAATGTGTGAAGGGACTTGGGAGTAGTGTTATAGACATATCCCCGTTAGGCTGATGTGAATCCAAATACTTCACTAAGAGTTGACAATTTCATTTTGACTAGTTTATCGACAGGAGGAAAGGATATGCATCTTTACAATGCAAGTGTTTCACTGGTGAATGACGTGATCAATCTCAGATAATTCAACCCTTCCTAAGTCAAACTGTACAATCATCTATCATAATATCTTCCTATGAACGATTTCATTCGTAGGTGGTAGTCGTAAAGTTACCCTTCAAGCCTTCAACCATTTATACTTTCTGATGTTCTATATTATCCCATCAATGATGAGATTTTATCGGCTCATATTATAGCCAGGCTACTATTTGAGATAGGGACTCAAGTTTCCTGAATCATAGCCGATTTATCATATTCCTTGTATGTGAGATGATTTCAAGAGTGAACATTTTCTGATTTACTAAACGACAGAAACTCACATTGATGGAAACCAAAACAAAAGGTGAAAAAAAAAAGGAAGAGTTACATACAATAATCAATCAAGAGAAACATGTTTTTTAAGATTGATTCACCTTGGCAAAGGATCAGAAGATTAAAAAGCAGAAGCATGCGCTTTGATTTTTTCCTCAATCTGGTTGGCTACAAGAAACATAAAGAACAGAGGGAATAAAAATGAAGAAAAACCATGGCCAAGAAAACATCACTGCCCCAATGACCACCATCATCCATCAACAGTATTTGTATGACATTCCTGAGAAAGGAGTCAAAGGACCCTTGTATGCTTTGCTAACGTATCTACTGTCAAATTGCATGAAACATAAATTTTTATTACTGCCAGTTTTCCACGCCCCAATCTTCATCCTAACAGAAACCCCCATCAATATAGATTACGAGACATGCACTTTGTCGTTGGTGCTTTTCATGCTCTTCTCCATCTCTTTAGGCAACAAAGTTTTTGAGCCGTGGAGAATCATCTTCAAAACCATAGAATTCCTGGGTACCTGCTCAAACATGGGACATTTGCCAACGGCTATTTCTTGTTTCTGGAAAGAGAGGGAACCGTTGCCACCTTCATTATACAAAATGTGGACATAACGATATGTTTTTCGTCTTTCAATGCAATATCATACTCTGGGTGGTGTTGATGATGACTAGGAGTGGTGTCCTTGACTAGGACACTCTTGACGTTGAATGTAGGACTCTTATGCTAAAGAAAAACAGAGGAAATGCTTACGCTTCCTATTAGGAGGCCAAGAACAAGAGCAATGATGATTATTGGAATGAATATGCACGAGAAGCAATAACAACAAAAATTCCTTTTTTGCTGAGGCGGCTTGCGATGGCGTTCAGTTATCAAAGCATGTTCAGTGTTGGAAATCGATATATTTGATCGTTGGGGACCTGAACGACATATGTTCCAGACCCATAGCCTGGCTCAGGTGATTCAGTTGGAATGGGTTTATTTTGAGGAAAGATGTGGTCTTCTTTCCCATTGGCAGCCAGAGGGAGCCGCTCCTCCATGCCAATATGGGGAGCGGTGCTAAAGAGGGTGGCAACGATGGTGGTGCTCAGGAGGATGACGACCATGGTGGTAAGGGCTGCATGGGACGGAGTTGAGGGTTTGCATGGGAGGAGGAGGCAGCATGGAGAAGCAAATGGGAGGTTGACAAAAGGATAGGGTATTGTTTCAAGTGGGATCTTCCAAAATGTCAAAAAAAAAAAAACAAAAAAAAAAAAAAAAAACGCCTGTTGTTAGATTGTTTACTTTGTCAAACTACCATTGTAACAACTAACCATAAAACCAAGTCAGGGCACCTAACTAGATCCTACTTTTATTAAGTGAAGAATTGCAATTCAACATATTGAAGAAAATAACAGATGGAGTAGACATGAGCAAGATTGTCAAAACGAGATACGTGTCGTGTATGGTTTTGTTCTTCATATCACGTATGAAGGTACATATCCCATATCTGAGATAACCAAAATTAATATAACTTGGAAAAATGTTACACTCATATAAAATTTAAAATAAATAAATAAATAAATAAAACAGTGGCATGTATTTTTTAAGAGACTTAATTATGATATAAAATTACATATATGCAACGATTTAACCATTGTAATAAGAAGAAGAAAAAAAATATTGCCTATCCCGAGATGAATCAAGTGGATATTGCAAGCATATTTACTTGAACATAAGATACATCAACTTGATCGATGTTATCTCTATGAATACTGAATGCTAAGACACGTACTGTATTGTATGCATAGTATAATATTTACTCATGCATAAGACATGTTTAGTGATTTTTCCTCCAAAGTCTAAAACGACCAAATTGTTAAAACCTACCGTAAATCATTGATTTTTTAAAACACTGAACGTGAGCCCATCAGAACGAGATTTATCCACCATTGCCCAGGAGCTAATCCTATCTATAACATTAATAAGCATCAGATGATTTATTGCTAAAACTTCTAGCATTTCTCTCAATCCACAATAATTCCTGTAATTGTTCTACTCTTTATATTGCCTTAATTTTTAAACTAGTTTAAGGAAGATTCTTCAGTAAAATATCATCCTGTAGACTTAATTAGCCTCCATCTATAGTACTCCGTAGTAGTTAAATATCGAAGGCACTGTGGGAACCAACCATTTTTCTAAGAAATGAAGGATCTAATCTATGACAAGTGGTGGTCTACCTTTAAACTAACAGCCCAGTTGGGTAATTGTGTATGCATGTCTTGTTCATGTTGGAAAGGCATATCTTTTTGTTGTTCATTGTGCTTCCATCACTCTGGTATTGGTAGTACACTATTGTTCACTACTATATGCAGCACTTTTGCACCACTGTTGGTTACTTAGCTGATCGAGCAAGCCAATTGGTCAGAGTTGTCCACTGATTTTACTTGTTTATGAGGATTTGAGCTACTATTTTAGAGTTTGATGTTGGTCCAACTGAGTTGCTATAATCTGGACAGTCACGGTTCCAGGGAATGCCAAAAAACAAACGATATGATGTCCAAATTTTCTGGTATAACTACCGAAGAGTTGGTTTTGTGATATAATTGTATTAAGAGCAGTTCCCAGCTTTATTCTTCAGTTTGTTCTGACAGTTTATTGTTTTAAACCTAGCCTTGGGGGGTTGTCCCTAGGCCTGTTTGAACCCCTTTGGGAGGGGGCGTCCTCCCGTTGATGGTGCCGCATAGCACATCTACTGCATCTGCTGTTTAGCTCTCTTTGTTGCATCATAGCATCTGATGGTGCTTTGGAGCACCTTTCATTAGCATTATATCTGCTGTATTTCAAGTTCCTCGCTCAAGTTGATGCTCGATCTTGTTGCGGCTGGTAGACGGCTCTAATGCATATCCTGATATTGAGCTGCATTGTGCATTGCTCATCTCCTGTGGGGGTTGATGAGCTACGACTACATTATCTCTGATTCTACCTTTTGTTATGTTCTTTGTGGGGGTTGTCCCAAATTTTTGTTCCCAGCATGTTGGGTAGTTAATATCTGTTCCTATGTTTCACAGCCTACTTCCATCACTTCTCCCAGGTTTTTGTGTGTTTCTCCTTCATCTAGTAGATGAGGGAGAAACATATTACACCTCATTCCCATGTAGCCGCTTGGCCTTCCCAACTTTCTTAGGCAAGTTTGCCTTAGAAGTTTTTTCTTTTTCTTTCTTTTGCTTTGTCCTTCCTGGGGTATGCCCCTTGTAGGCTGTATATTCGTTTAGCCCCTTTTATTTTCACGCTTATTTACCCAAAAAAAAATCTATGATTCTGTGCAAAAATTTCATGGCAAGGTTCAATCTATCCTAGTAAAATAAGATTTGGAAATTGCATTACTGGCTTTCAATAGATCATGGGTAGGACACACTGCATCTAGACACTCCCATTTATTACTGTAACACATTGCAAAACAAATATGACATTTTCTAAGGGATATCTTAGCTAAGTCATTCAACCGTACAGAACTATTGCACTGATAAAACAAACAGATAATTCGAGCTTAAACAACTGATTAAAGAAACGAATATACCAGGTGACATCCGGCTTCATTGATGTTCTGTATCACCAAAGTCTGCATGATTTAGAATAAGAGGCTAGACAACAGGTTACAGCTATAACCACTAATCGAACGCTCAAAACCATTTCAGGAGATCGAAGTTACACAAATTACTACCTCTAAAAAAAATATTAAGAACGACGAACTTGAGGTTCTTTAGGATTCAAGCCCCTACATAATGTTGATGGAATGATCAAATTTGATCACTTGTGCAATTAAGGGATTTAATTGTTCTATGATAGTATGACAATGATCCCATCATTACCACAAAAAAGAAATTAAGCTCGTGATACATAGGTGTTGACAGTTATTAATATCAGGAAGGGAAAATGTGAACCAACTCTTTCTGTTAAGGATAAGAGGATACATGTGGTTGTGTGCTGGCACAAATTAACATGCCCACTTTAGATTGTAGGAGTCTAAAGTTCTTTTCTGCTAACAACATTTTCTTTTCTTTCTTACTTTCTACACAATCTAAGAAAAGAGAGGGATTTACTTGTCTATGGATCATCAGGTCCTTCTAAATATGAACGATTTACTTGGCCCTGCCAAATGGAGAATGCCATAAATTAGTATGCTCAAACCTCAGAAACATTATCCTGAAATGTTCTCTTGCAGCTGTTTTCTATATTATAGGGAGGGAAAGAAATTGAAGGGTTTTCCAACGGAAAAGTGCAGAACTTAACCATTTCACTCTTAGCACTGAAAATGTTTTTGGAGATTTTCGGAGATGGTAAAACCTTCCCAAAGGAACAAACACCTATGTAAAGCTGGGGACTTCTGTATAGTACTATTTAGGAGTATCATCTGTGGTGTGCTTGTGTATAGCCTGCTGCACACTTTTGTAATTCTTGGGGGCATGCCCCTTAGCCCCTGTTTCTTGGTTTGGGCTTAATAAGATTGTGCACTTTTAAAAACAAAAACAATTTCTTAAGACATAAAAATAGGATCTGCCGTGTCATTATATGCTGCATTTTCCTATCCAGGATCATTCCATCCAAATAAATTTAGAAGCGCAAATTCCATTATTAAATTCAAATAAATAAACAAGCATTTTAGATCAATAATTAAGTGAATGTCAAGGGACAAGGCCAGGCCTCTTTGAAGCTTCCCTGCCCTTTTAATATATCCCTAAAAGTCAAGATTTCGAAGGCAGTAGCCGCAGTACAACCCCAAGAGACATCCTATCAAAAAAATCAATATACTTGAAAACAATGCATATTCAATTTTGATAATGTCTGAAGCAGGGCCGGCCCAACGGGTTTGAGTGCCCTAGGCCTAATCTTAAAAATTGTGCCCTAAAAATTTTTCCAGGAACAATCACAATACGAGGAAGTCAAAACAATATAAAGTTCTTCATTTAGAGTAAACATTATTACGAAGATGCACCTAAGTAAAAACTAAAAAAAAGACACATTATAACATTATTATTAATGATGCACCAAGAGCTCGTTCGAACTCGGTTCGTTTAGTAAACGAACGAGCTACGAACGAGCTCCACCCGCAATTCAACTTGTTTGTTTAACGAGCCGAGCCCGAGCTTGAAGTTTTTTTTTTAACTGGCTCAAGTGAGCTCGCGAACTAACATATATGAATACTGTAAGGGAGGTCAGCGCTAGACCCCCCGTTGACCAGAGTCAACGTTGACTCACCATTGAGATCATGACAAGTGTCACCCAGGTGGCGCAATGTCCGCGCGACATGTGGCACTTTCCGCGGAAGGATCCGCGCGGGGAGCCACTGACGCGGGCACGAGTCTTCGCGTGGAGGGGGCCACTGGCGCGGGACCCTCTTGCGCAGGCGCCTCTATGGCACGCACCCCAAGCCCAGTAAGGGCGGTGCTTGGACAACCATGGGCCATCCGAACAGAAGAAAAGCCCATGGCCCAAACGACTAGCACGGCCCAGAACATAGGCGAGAACGCAAGAAGCTAGTCCGATTTAGCCTAGGTAATTATACGTGCTGCGGTCTGAAGGCAGGACCCCGGGGGCCCCCTGAGGCTTGGCTTGGCTGCGGTATAGGCGCGACCGAACAGATCACAACCTTGCCCTTACGGGAATAAGGGAGATCTAGTGGCTTGGTGGCTATAAGAAACGAGAGGATCGCTGTGCGGGGGAATGACTCGTCGCCGCGCGGTGACGACGTCACCCGTATGATCAGGTTGTACGGAAAGGACACGTGTTATCATATTATAGGATGACAGCCTGGCACCTGATGATTGGTCCAAGGTGCCTATAAATATGGGACATTCCCTTTCAATGCCCATAGGTTGGTGAAATCTTGGCAGAAGCATATGCCATTCTAGAGAGAGAAAAGGGAAATAATTGATTGAGAGGAGAACATTCTCTCTGCAAGTCAGTCCCCATCTCCTAGGTCACCAAGGGTATCACGGATTAATAGACTGAGAGCGATCCACTGCCTTAATCCTTTCTGTGCACACCTACTCTGTTCTTCGCCCTTCCTCTAGACCACCTCATTCTCTTCCTACTGTGTCTTTACTGTTGATTATTCATACCTCTCCAGCTCATCATAGTTGGCTAAAGCAAGAACCATCTCCTACAAATACATATATGTGTATGTATATATTTTTCATCCATACTATTGCATACTCGTGTAGCTCGCACACATTGCAAGCACCACGTGCATGGCTGCAAGCGCCTAATGACATCAAACAATATATGGTCCAATGCATTTTATAGGAAGAAATGAATGCCTCTTTACCTGCTTTTTTCGAAGTGAAGGTATGAACAATGATTATCTTTGTATTTTGGTACTCTCTAGGTGAGAAGGGCATTGGAGTTTCTATTGCATAGCCTTTGCACTTTAAAGGATCTAAATTTGAACTGAAGGAATTAGCTTGAAGTGAAGGAATGAAGTAAAGGCTCGAACTTGAAGTGAAGGAATAAAGTAAATGCATCTTTGCTTCAATCCCACATCGCCCAACTTTGAAATCTCAAAGGCAATGGATGCCTATAAATAAAGAACCCATCTTAATTTACAAAATGGTTAAACAGTTTTTGGGCCTTTTTTTTTTTTTTTTTTTTTGGGCAGAATGTTTTGGGCCTTTTTTAATAGTGGCACAATGGTTAGCTCTTTTGTAACTTATAATGAAATTTTTTTCTTTATTTAAGTCAAAAAAAGAGTTAATCCCAATAATAAATTGTTGGATTAGCCATTTTTGAGTCCCTAGGCCCAGACCTTGTGGGCCTTGGGCCTGGGCCGGCCCCGGTCTGAAGGAACAAGATTAAGCTTCCTTTAATTAGGATATATTTCCAACAAACTATGATTACACAGAATCGTCACAGACAATCCAAGCTTAAGCAAATGATTACAGAAAAGAACATACCCATGTGACTTTCGGCTTCATAGATATTCTTTGCCACCAAAGTCAGCATGATTTCCAATCATAGAAACAGAAGTCTACGAATTTTACAATGGAAATGATGTTCTTTGCCACCAAAGACTGCATGATTTCCATTAAAATAGATTCATCACTGTAAACAGAAATTAAAGTTCAATGAACAAAATAAAGTCCCAGTGCAATGTAAATTCGAAGGTTAGGCAGCTTATACAAGTTCAATCCATTACACAAATCGAGTCGAACCCAGAAGCTTCCATGTTCTACAAAATTCCAAAGAGTCAGAGACTCGTCTGTTTGGAACTTATGGAACGAGAGCGAAGATAAGGGAAAATAATTAAGAAGGAAAATTGTACTGTGCTTTGTATTTTTACTTTGACATTTTCTCCTCTGCTCTCTCTTAGACCAAACCAATTGGTGCAAACTACAATAGCGTAGTTGTTGAGAAATATAAAATTTAATTAAATCGAATATCATGACTTTGTCCAATTTGGCAATTTTCTATAGATAATTTGGCTTGGAACAAACGTCGTGTTTTATTTTTTCCAAATAATACAGACATGCAAGCATATCTTATCATCTAGTAGTAGGTGCTCCACATATTTTTTTTTCCCTTTTTAAATTTTTTTTTTTTTGTCAACTCCTATGTATGACGAACTTCATTTCCATTGTTTCCTACCTAGGGATAAGGATGGAATCAATGTACTGTATGGAGCTTTCCAAAAGAAAAAGTGTTTATGCTGTGTTTAGAACACGGGGAGAAGAAAATAAAAGAAAAAGAAGAAAAAGTTTAAAATTATACTATTTACCTTATTACCCTCCAATTTAGAAAGTACAATAAAATATGATCTATTCATATCTCTATTGTTGTCCGAATACGTTAATATATTGAACGATAGGTGTAATTTTTGTGGTCCTGAAACTAACCAGACAAACTCTATACTAACCTCAAAGTTTGGAAAATTAACCTTTGTAAGATTCGAACATCAACACTTAAGGCCTTATTTTACTACCACTTGACTCAAGATTTTTTTTTGAGCAACTACCACTTGACTCCAAGATGATTTGATTTAATTTTAGTGGACTACAATGAAGCCAGAAAATTGGAGTTTTCTCTTATTTTTGGGGCAAAAAAAAAGAAAAAAAAAAAAAAAGTATGCAAGTAGAAAATAGGAAGATAGGAGTTTTCTATTAAAAAGAGGGCAAAAAAAAAGAGAGAAAAAAAAGAGTACGCAAGTACGGAAGATTGGGTTACATGAGGAGCTGAACCCAAAGAGATAAGCTGATCCCATGTTTTTTGACATGCTGTCTGATCGCTTGAGTGGATTAGCCTCACTTCACAAAAGCTTACATATGCAATTATTTTCCGCCGTGACCACATCCCCTAAAAATTTCGTGTCATCAGGTTAGCAAGTGGAGTAATCCCCTATTTCTGTAAACAATACTCACTGTTGTATTTGGGAATTTTAAAGAGAGGCGAGTAAAAGCTACGCTGACAGCCTTACCTGCTTCTGGACTCCTCTTTATCTGCAAGCGACAAGGCTTTGCATTGACCCATAATCTGTAACAGCCCGTGACGGCACCCTTTTGAGGGCCCATAACAGAACCACCCCACAAACAATGCTACTCCTCCGGCCCCGCCTACTACGCCCCTTTTTTTCATTATCGTCACTCCTACTCCACCTTTTTCTTTTTTTGAATCCGGCCTGCTGGAAGTCGTTATTTGATTTTGGCTTCAAAAATATTTTTAAGATAACTCTTTCCGGAAAAAGTCATTTTCAAATCTAATGGTTAATATTGAACCGGTTGAGATATAGTAATGAGCAAGTTGTGGCTAGCTCATGCGGTAGAGTTCTTGGATGTTTCACACTGCACTCCGAGAACGAGTATCATTCTCATCTCCTCATTTAATAGATTAAAAATGACAAATAAAAAAAATATAGTAATGACATAAGCATATTTGTAGTCGGACCGGGTCCTTGTTTTTCATCGCCACAGTGAAGTCAGTTTTCTAAGTCGGGGACTCTGCCATCCCTTAGGGGTAGCAGGCACTGTCGACCAGATCTTAATTATCTAAATGTGCTTTGAACGATCAATATTTGCTGGGTAACGAAGGGTGTTTTGAGTATTTTAACTCTTGTTAGTTGGGTCCTGGGATGAAATTGCTGGCCCCCACACGAACAAGTCAACAGTCAAACTCCCTCCCTCAAAATCCCCACCCTTTTCTAAATTCTCATCATAAATTTAATCGTCGTCATAATGTTTTCCCACCCGTATTTCCTCTTTCTTCATCACTACTTCCAATTGAGTATCTCCTCCCAGTTCTTCCTTCCTTCTGATACTCGCCATTTAATTTACTGATGACGACGATTCTGCAGTACTGCTCGGAAACGGAAAACGACGACGACGGATTCGACCGAGTACCAGACTCCCTAATCCACCTCATCTTCAACCGAATCTCCGACATCAAAACCCTAATCCGCTGCCGATCCGTCTCCAAGCGTTTCAACTCCCTCGTCCCCCAAGCCGACACCCTCCTCCTCACAGTAGACCGGGTCGTCTCCGCCTCCGACCCGGCCGATTCAGCCCTCCTCACCTTCCTCAGATCCATCTTCAAGCCGATTTTCGATCTGGTTTCCCCCAAACAGCTCCACGACCCGACCCGATCGCAGAAGTCGCCGGCCCAGATCCTGCGCGGGTTCGAGAGGGTAAGGGAGCTGTATCTCGAGCTTCCGTCTGGAGATCTGAGGTTGGAGAAGGGGGCTGTGATCAGGTGGAGGCGGAATTCGGCAAGACGCTGAGGAGCTGCGTCATTCTAGGGTTTCGCACGGCTGCCACTGCCGGAGTAGGAGGAGGGGATTTGGTTGGGGGAGGGTTGAAGATGAGGGTAGTGTGGACGATAACGGCGTTGATTGCGGCGTCGACGAGGCATTATTACATGGTGAAGGAGGTGGTGAAGGAGCAGGAGGCGCTGGAGAGGTTGGTGGTGAGGGATAAGGAAGAAGAAGGCACGGTTGTGATGGAGAGAGACGGGTTGAAGGAGTGTAGAGAGAGTTGGGAAGAGGAAGAAAAAGAGGAGGCGGTTAGTAGTAGTGGAGGTGGAAGTGGAGGGAACAGGAGGGGGGTGTGGTGGAGGAATAATAGAACGAAGGTGCCCGCAGTGAGGATGAGGATGAGGCACGTGCCGAGGCTGGAGCTATCGGGCGGGGATTTGATGGAGGGGGCGACGCTTGTGGTGGTGAAGCCGATAAACAGTGGTCGCGGTGGGGCGGAGACGGAGGAGGAGGAGGAGGTTAGTGGAATGATGGCGTATGGGGCGTTTGGAGGGGGCTTGTATGGGGAGGCGGTGGAGAAGCTGCTCAAGAGCAGAAGTTATATACTGGAAATGAATTCATTCTAATGAATCTGCCAATTAGCTCTGTGGGTATAAATCCTGTATCTATAATCTGATGGTTTCAGGTCATCATTTTGAATTTCTGTTAATTTTGTGTAACAAATTTCGGAGAACAGACAAGTATATAATGTAGTAATGTAAATATATAACCTTGCTGTGTTGCTTTGTGAGTGATTTTTGTTGTGCATTTGGAATTTGATGAATGAAGTTTTCTATAATCAATGCAGTTGAAGAGAGTAGATGAATGAAATTGCCCAACTTATGGTCATGAACTACCTGGTTTGTCAATTCTTGGTTTTGTTCTTTCTCCTAGAAACAAGAATAAAGGTTGAATTAAATTTTTTTTTTAAAATCCAAGAAAAAGCCCAGAAACCAAAAAAATCAGGGCTTTTAAAACTTTTTCTGGGATTATTTAAAAAAAAATTGGGTTTCAGTATTAATTTTATATTTTTTCGATTCCTCCCTTCGAGACGAATTAATAACCCATAAAATTTTGGCTCAAAACTAACAAACACGAAATGGTTTTTACTAATAAGCACTGGAAAAAAAAAAACCGCACTCTTTTACACTTTTCAATGTATTTACATCTATTTTCATTCACTGTGTACATATTTTAACATACTCCCTCCGTCCGGATTTTTTGGTCCGTTTTAGGGATTCCAACTTTTTTTCCATTACTTTTTGAGTTTGTTAATTTCCTATTTTATTCTCAATCCCTCAATTTAATACTTCATCCATTCTAATTTTTTATTCTCAATCCCTCCATTATGTTTCAGTATTAATTTTTTATTTTTTCGATTCCTCCCTTCGAGGGGAATTAATAACCCATAAAATTTTGGCTCAAAATTAACAAACACAAAATGGTTTTTACTAATAAGCACTGAAAAGAAAAAAAACGCACTCTAAATCTTCAGTGCATCTTTTACACTTTTCAATGTATTTGCCTCTATTTTCATACACTATTTACACATTCTAACATATTTTTTAAATCTTAACATAACATAAATCTAGTTGGCCTATTTTAGCATTTTCGCCCAAGGTATCCTGCAAAAGAACGATACTCAATAACTCAACTTTCCTTGGAACTTCCGGGGTCAAAGGCTTAAACTCTGCAGGGGTTTTCCCATTTGGGATTTCTCCACATATGCCGCATGGAAAAGAGTAAAAGAAGGAAACAGATTTTGGAATTTACAACTTACAGGAGTGGAAGATGCTATAATGTTACCTAACAAAAATTACTTAAAAGACATAACATAGTCTAACAAAAATTATTAGAAGACATAACAAAAAATCATTAGAATGCGTAGCATGTTATGTAATGTAACATAAACCATTAGAAGGCATAACAAAAAGCTATTAGAAGGCGTAACATTTTTCAAAATGGCATAATAGTTATGACTATGTTATAACTCACTTTTTTTTGCGGTATCCCTCATCATAACATAAAACATTGGAAGGCATAACATGTTACGATTGAGATACACATAAGAGGGTAACATTATTTTCTTGGAAAAGTAGATGGACGTAACTAACTTCTTGTTTCCCTTGTCTGATTTGCAAACACCATTAAACGGAACCAGGGTGGGTGTTGCGCAGTGTGTTGTGCTGCCCACGCATGGGCATTGTTCCAACGATGAGAGACGTCCGTTGCGTAGAGCTCGTCGAGTATTACAAGTATACTAAAAATCAACTCGATTGGGATTTCGTTAAGTGCCTCATCGGTACACATATAACTTGAAAACAAATTATTCTTAATGGATCCAAAACACTTGATCAAAACCACTGAATCCATTCTTTTCAAGTTATATGTGTTCCTATAAGGCACTCAATGATATCCGAGTATTACAAGTATACTAAAAATCAACTCGATTGGGATTTCGTTAAGTAAACAACATAATCTGACTTGACCTAAATAAAATACTGAAAGAGGAAAATGTATAGAAATTTGTTTTAAAACAAATTATTCCTAATGGATTTTCCAAAAAAGGTTTGAATTTATCTTTTATTTGACTGAAAACCAATTGATCTTTCAAGACCATTCTTTTCAAATTTATATGTGTTCTAAGGTTGGACCATACCCCAACAAGTCCCACCAAAAATTATCAAACAAATCTTCATGCCTCAAGGTTGCGCATTCTTTTTCCAAAAATAGCCCATCATACATTTCCATAAGACTCGATGAGTGTATGCGATGGACATCTCCAATCGTCGAGAATAAAAGCCTACAGTGCCTAAACCTAAACCTAAATGTGGACCGCATAAAAACACACAAAATGTACCTAAAAACACCCACCCAGTGGGCCCGTTCTAAACAACATAATCTGACTTGACCTAAATAAAATACTGAAAAGGAAAATGTATAGAAGTATTTGTTTTACTGGAGTAGATTGCAATTGTTTTTACCATAATAGATTATTTTGCATTCAAAAATTGTTTTTTGAGGTTTGAATGAAATTCGTTGAGTGGGCTTTCCCCCTTTTATTTGACTGAAAAACCAATTGATCTTTCAAGACAATATAAAGGGACCCAAATTAAAATTTGGTTACGGGCCCCAGAACATTAACATCGGGCTTGGCCACGTGGCCTTGCTCCAAGAGGATTTCATAATTTCGCGTAGAGGTGGCAAAAAAGTGGGTTTGGCCAAAATTCAAAAATGGGTTGTGGTTATAATACGGCCGTGGCAAAAAGTGGGTTACAGGTCAATATTAGACAGGTCGAACATGGGGTGGGTCGAAATGGGTCAAGTCATACCCAATCCTGACCCGAACCATTTTCCCATCTCTCTCTCTCTCTCTCTCTCTCTAAAATCTAAGTCGTCTAAAACACTCTTGGACGGCCGATATTGGCTCTCGGCATCCAAAATTTTCTCAGGTTAACAGAATCCAATTCCAGATCCAAGGAGCTAAGCTGAGAGGCTGTTTTACTCCCAAAACAATCAACATTGGATGTTGTTTTGTCATTTGTGCCTCTAGTAATTTGGCCAAAATAGGGAATACAGTAGTACTGTTTCAACTCCTGTAAAATGCATCACGAACCAAAAACTACGTATTGTCGGCCTTTACCCAAAGGGCTTGTACTCTTGTATCTCTTAATAAAAGCATTCCCGCGACATGTAACGACCCATCCCAGCTCACCTCTAAACTTTTAACCTAACCATATAGCTCAAAAGGTTAACCCCAAGTTAACAGTAGCTAATGGACGTTTCCTTATATATTACCCAATACTTTTAGGGTGCCCTAATGCCACGACTGTTTCAGTTATCTGACACTTTTACCCTTTCCGAGTTCAAACAAACACTCCCTTCCCTTTTCCATTCTTCACTTGTTCTTTCTGTCTCACCCACCGCTTGCAACAAAGCCAAAGGAAACACAACAAAAGGGGCAGTACAAAGCAAAAAGAAAAAGAACAGCATTAGCTTTAGAGCATCTCTTGCCCATTACACTCTGTTGCGACTCTTGTGAAGCAAACAACATCTCCATTTTGACTATCAGAAAATTTCGGAAAATGATATGGGTACATCACATGTGCACCCCAAATGCACACATCCTGAGGTGGCAAATGAAGAGAAGCCCAATGTGGGGCTCAATACATGATGTCCTATCAAAAAAAACTTGCAACGAAAAGAAAAATCTCCGTACATATTTATTGATGTGAAAATGCTTCAAAATGTGTAGCATTATTTGAGCTATACAAAATGAGAAGTACATAAACCTTTTATTACCAGGAGATGGCATGAAAAGATGGATATTCTAGGCCAGTATGTAATCAGTTGTAGTCATGAGGAAACTTTGTTTCCAGCTCAAGCTCCCGAGGCAAGACAGGTTATCCGTGTTGGCTGAAGTTTCAATAGCCAAATCAACTAACATAAGCCAAAGTTCAAACTACGAAAAATATGCTTCCTTGTGGGCAGGAAGTTCATCTGATGGTGACTTTAATGGTCAACAACTACACCCGTACATAAATGGACATGCTTATAAGCCTTACTCCGTGAATTCAACGGCTTATATATATTTTCACAACAAGAAGCAACAAAAAATCCAAGCCTCGGAGAAGTCTCAACACTAACCTTTCCAATCAGAACAGATTTGGCCTTGTTGAAACTTGAGCCAAGCTTCTCATATTCAGGAGCAAGCTTTTTACAGTGCCCACACCTGCCATTAATAAATACCTCAAGGTTTTAGGTAGCATCGTCAATAACCCAACCAAACAGACATCGGATCCAAATGCATAGGATACAAATAGCAGTAACACAACCACTGCCATGGGTAGAATGTAGCAGAGAGAACAATATCAAAGTGAATCGAGAAATCAATGTCAACAGAGGAGCCCAACTACTTTATAAAATCCCACAAACTGGGAAATAATCTAGTAGAGAGTTTTGGAAATAAGAGGATCAGAGAGTAACCCGGCAAATTAATGTAGCAAAAACTGGGAGATCCTCTAAAAAATCAAGTGTACAACACGCCTCTTTCAGACAAAAAAATAAAAAAACTAGTTGCGCAAGCATAGAGAGCCTGGATATTTTCATACTTGGAGCCTGTGCATAAGAGTTATAGACCCCGATCCAAATGATGAACTTGGCAACTACCAACTTTAGGGACAACAACATCAAATCACCCCAATGATAAAAACCTGCTTCCCAATTCAACATTTAACCAAGTTTGTATGGACTCCTAGTTGCTTCCCACTGTCTGAGGCATGACTGCCGGAACATAAAAGAAATAAATAACTAAGCATAAGTTAAACACAGCAGGTTTTAACACAGCCAGAATGAAGCTAATGTTTAGTTACAATTTGAGAGCACTCTAGTCACTTAGCCAAAACCAAAGCTGATTAATCTAGCAACTTAAGGGAAGCAGTACTTGGGAATGTCTCTTCCACCCACACCAATCCACCTAACAGATGCCTGTTGGATTTAAGATTTTCAGAGTGAGTAGGTTCTGATCGATTATAAATTAAGGATATACAAACTGCAGACATAGATTTAGGCGAATAGGCTAATCAAATCGTTAAGATCTGGCTCAAGATTAGAATGCACAAAGGTCCAAAATCAATCCCTCTAAATGGAAACACAGAAAGAAATGTAAAACCATCCGAAATAGCCAAAATAATGTTATCAACACATCCTGCGAAGAGAACTTAACAGTTCCAATGATAGAATTTTAACTCTAATAAATAGTCAATAGTAGTTTCGAAATGAAACAATATGAAAGCCCAAAATCTTATCCGAATGAAAACTCACCCCGATTAAACAAAATTCAACCCCTCTAAGTGCATAATCTATGCAAATCCTTGAATGATTTTGACAAGCTACTAAATGAAGATTAAAATCCTAGCCTTGTATTTGGGCAAGAATTAAGGGAAAAAATCATATCAAAACTGGCAAGGACTCTCTAAACCATGACTTTGCCTCGACCGGTGTAATAGGTCTGAATATAGCATTGATTCTTCTCCAACTACAGAAGAGAAAGCAAATAAAATGATGTAGTTGAGCAATTAGTATGGAAACTAAGGTTAATCAATTAGAAAGAAACTGGGTATCATCGAAACACTAAATAAGTCGAAGGAAAATAAATAAATTTAAGAACAGAAAACGAAATAGGTGTCTTGTTCTGTCTCCCTCGATTTACTAAATCATTTTCTTAAACAACCAAAAGTCCATAGCATTAACTTGTTCTGCTCCAGGGGATTAGAAAACTAAAATTCCTGAGGAAAGAGCATTGAAAAGAAGAACATATACTTGAAAAAATTGGTCATCTTATTCTATACTCATCCTGGCATTCCAGAGCCAATAGTTTCGAACTAATCAAAACAAAAGCCCAATATTATTCAACGAAAACATAGAAAACCTAAATAGTTGTAAATCAAAACCCGATGCAATGGGTGTTGCCGGTGGTGGTGCTTGGAGATATCAGAGGACGACAAAAACTGGAGGTCAAATTTGGGGGAAAACAAAAGCCCCAATACTCTTGAATGATAACATAACCTAGATAGAAAATCCAAACCCTCTACATATATAATTTGTGCAAACCCCAAATTCATTATCACATCCTACTGAATGAAGATTGAGAACCGAGCCTTGTGAATAATCAAGCCATATCAGGATCTTTTGCACAGCAAATTAGTTAATAGTTTTTTCATTCTAGTTCCAGGAGTTACCTATTAGGATCTGTCGTCACAGCTGAACAAACTATAGGATTCAAAAATCTGATGGGACTCCTTGGGCATAGGCACATAGCAGTTTGTTGAAACCCGAGCCTTAGGATCAAAATATGGCAGTAGCCCCAAGAAATCGAGCCAGAATTTTTTTTTTTTTTTACCCAAACAGTGGAGTGTGAGACCTATTTCTATCAGATTGTGGAAAAATAGAGGAGAAGGAACAAACCTTTGGGTGGAACACAGAACGAAATCTATTTACAAACAATTTGCCAAGAGGGTAATTGGTTGTGGGAATAGGGAGTTTTTCCCATTTTTTAATTCCATGGCTCAGATCAATTTGCCAAGATCAAATGGCTGTAAATAGGGGGGATATGGTATCACCCAGACAAGGGGGAGATACCAAAGCACTCCCCTGATTGATGATGGGAAAGTTTTTCCCATTTTTAATTCCATGGCTCTCAATTGAAATCAAATTAGGGGGAAGATTCTCCCTTCTATATTCTAGTACTATTGAAATCTTGTAATTTAATATATTTAGTGAACACGTAAATAATATGGTTGGTGAATAAATAACAGAATTATAGGTGTCAATATTCCTTCAACGATTTTCCGAGGGGGGTGCAACAGATATATAACTACTCCCAAATACGCAATCCTGGGAGTGGTGGTTAAGCAGAATGTGTTGGTTGAGTAAATTATGTTCTGGGGAAGAAATAGAAAACATTTCCTCCGTCGGATCTCAGATTAAAGCCTTAACCATAAACAAGAAAACTCTACTTACAAACATATTTTGCAGCCTGAGGGCAGTTTTTCCTGTTCATAAAAAAAAAAAATCTATTTTGCACACACAAGTCACCCTTCTACTATAAAGCAAAGCTATTGGATTCAAGCTCGTTGGAATTTGGAGTGATATAAGTAGCATTGCTATAAAATAATAAATGACCGATAAATTGTATTTTCCCTAAGAGCAAAACTATGTCCAAAACATACCTATAGAAAGCAAGTGTTATGGATCCATGGAAAAGGCTGTAAAATAAGAGTCTCAATCTGATCACATGGACTGCAATACTGCATCAAGAACAACAAATGATCAAATATTGTCCTGCCCGCCATCACCATCTCCATCTCCATCTCTCCATCACGTTTATCAGTCATGGAATTATCCACATAAAATTTAAGCAATGTCGTAAATTGTTTACAATTTTCATGTATTTGGCAAAACTAATCATTGAGATAAAAACAATAGATAGATAATGGGCAACTATATAAACAACTCACTAACCTTAAGCGAAATCAAAGACATATAACGGCTACTATACATCTTTTTAAGGAAGACTGTTAGTTTCTACTTGCTAAAACATATGTCCCAGGGTAAGTACCACTCTGAGCTTCTACTGACTCATTATTCAGATGGGAAGTTGAGGACTCTGATCGAAAAGCAACTATTTTTACATGATAAAAAGCCATGCCAAAAGGCCTTCTCTATCTGGAGCTGGGAACAACTTGGGAGGAAAGGAAAAGATAATAAGCTAGTGAAATATCATTTTTGTCTTAGGAAACTGTGAGCACAAAAAAAACAGAAACAAAAATCAAAAAAGAAAATCAAAATTTGAACACGAAGAGAATTTTGTTAGGCGAAATTCCAATTTTTTAAAACAGCAAATAAATGCCACAATATACAAGGAAAGAAAAGTAAATACGTTCATTTCTTCCCCATTTGCTTTCTTCTTTTTTCCACCACAGTTCCTTTCATCCCTTTCCTCATTAATAAAACAGCAAATAAATGGATCCCCTTTTTTTCCTAATGGCTTCTAAAAGTCATAGCATTCAGATTCGTTATCATAACAACTACTACAAAACAAACTCAGCTTGTCCTACTAGACAATTTTAAAAGAACATTGGACACTAGACATATGTTAGACCTCTCCACTTGCCTGCCCTTCGAACAGATTTTCTGCATTCTTAAGCTTCTTTAATGTAGAAATTCTAGTAAACTCCAGTATCAAGGTAGTTTAAGAGTTACAAACTCAACCTATGCTTGTATCAGTGACTCGGGACATACTACAGGTGGGAAATTTGGTGAATGGTCATTTTTCCATACAAGTAAAAGCTTAATAAAGTTACTAATAAAAAGATCATCGATGGATGCCACCCGTACATACAATCATGAAACCTATAAGGTTTTCAAGGACCCTGAGTAGCATTGTACACTTCTAAAAATCTAATGTATCGGTGAAGTTCAAGTTGTTAAATGCAACTCTCATATCCACAAAAAGTCCTTATGACGTTCCTCCCCAATGACCCAGATGAGTAACAGAATTTTCCCAAGCTTGGTGTGGACGAACGGATGGGTTTTAACCACTTTATGGCTTTCCAAATGGATATGGTTTACAGAGCAATAAAATAGATTAGGATAGAGTATAGAAAATGGTCATCACAAGTGAAATAAAAACTAGACCGTGGCAGGCATGCTCTAAAAACGAAATTGGAATTTTGGATTGAGCAGCTGATAGATTATTAAACACGGGTTTCAACTTGATGCTTCAGTTGCGAACAGGAGAGAAAAATAAAGCATAATAACTAAGTTGAAATGAGACAATAATAACAATTCATGCATTCTGAAATTAGTCCTCGAGAATCGAAATTGATACACAAAAAGTGCAACAATCTAATACAGTAAAAGGGCCAACATACCACCGGTTCCTTTTTGAGAAGAATTCCTTCCATTTGGCAAACTCATAAGTTTTAATCCATAACAAGGCCACTTGGGCTGGAATATACCCAACAACTAAATATGCAGATGTGATAATTACAAACTGACACCGCATATATCCAAAGCCTAAGAGATTGCATTGGGGATATACAGTTTGCCAACTTCATCTGAATAAGGAAGCACGAATATATCGAGGAACTTCTTATTCGAGATCTTGCATATTGTTGACATACTAAACTTTTTCATAAGCAAATTCTTGCTTTCCAAAACTTCCACAATTCGTAGCCGTGGCTTGAGCCTGCTTTCAACACTGAAATGTAGCAACTGTGGGTGGCTAACAATCAATGAGATATCGAGTCTCCCATTACCAAGGAGAACCTGTGTGACCTCCTTAATTTTCCTCTCTGAAAATGCAAATGTCTGAGGCGACCTCTTAAATGCGGACACAATGTCATCTTCTGAAAAACCCAACCTGCGGAAAAGCTCTAATTTGAGTTCCCAATTTTCTAAGCTCATGGAACTCATAGTCCGAATACCCTGAAGAAAAGCATGGGACTTCCTATCCATCCCCATTTCATCTACCCTCCTAACTAATTCCCGCATACTCTCCGGTTTACGCAAGAAAAGCCTCGGAAAATTATACACAAATTTTACTATCTGTGTAGAACTTATTCCACAACTCTTCAAGAATTCTACATTAGGCACCAAAGTCTTCTCTAAATCACATTTTAAAAACCACCCACAAATCTTTAAGACCCTAACGACTCCCGCATTAGAGCCCAAAACACTCTTCAAGGTCAAAATCGACGGGCCCAGCTGATTATCAGCACTTCTCGTTAGAATCCATGGGTCGGCTGAGATGATATCAGCAATGTCTGATGAGGAGAAACCCGAGTCTCTAAGTATCTTGATTTTGGGCTTGATTGTATGATCAAGATTTGCTGTGAGAATATTTGGGAAGTGTTTGATGATGACCTCTAGATGGGTCTTTGAAAAGCCATTTTCCTCGAGGAATGAGACTATGGAATCTGATTTTTCTGGGTTTTTCAACAACTTCCAAGGGGATAACTTTGCAACAGTTTCGGGTGAGAATTGGTGGTGGGAAAGCAAGTAGTCGGACAGGGATATGCTGCTGTTTGATGGGTCCCGTCCAGAGGAAGAGGAGAAGAAGAAAAGAGAGAAAAGGGTAGAGATATTATGAGGTTTGTTGAGTGCTAAAGGATTTTGGGTCTTGAAAGAGAGTGAGATGAGATTTCTACAAATGTGTACAGTCATTTTCTAGGGTTTTGAATGAGACTAGCAATTATTCGAGCGAAGGACTATTATCTTCACTGCCAATTGAAATGCAGATATGCGAGTTTAGGTGAAGTGATTAGAAGCTTACATTTGGTTTGAGACGTGAACCTCTGTGATTGAAAGGGTTGAATCGACTGGAAGACTTGCCGTGAACCTTGGCCGCTTGAGTTTTGCAGGGTTTTTGTTCTTGGTGACTGTCGTAGGGTTTTTTCCTTTGTTCTAAATCCAATGCCAAAAATTGGGTAATTTTTTCCCTGCAGTACTTTTTTTTTTTTTTTTTTTGATTTACAAAAAAAGGTGCTCCGCAATGGACGTCACTGCACCCTCAGGCTCTGGCCCCGGGGTCACCAGTTGCCAGCCAGATTTAACCACAACCCAAGGAAGGGACCTGCCAATGGGGCACCAGTGGAGTGCCTCCTACCCCCGCCCACAGAGCCAGAAACGATTTTTTAACTCCTGGTACAGGCCCAGGAGTCGAACTCTGGACAACGGGGAGGGTGGCAGAGGCCTCCACCACTGGGCCATGCCCCCACTGGTGCCCAGTACTTAAAATGCCAGTTCAGGTGTTTCCTTCTGTTTTTCACACCCCTTGTACTTTAACCATTTTCCAAAAACACTCCTGTACCTCGTAGTATTAGATACTTACACCCATGACCGATCCAACTTTCCAAGTGCAATTTTGTTTACCCTCTTTAAAAGAGAGTGAATATTACTCTCTTATTGGTTGAAATGGTACAAGTATCACTCCTGCAATACATTTTTTAGTAAGGATGAAATCACTTTTTGGTTGGATCTATATCTGTAGGGGTCCGGATATACCGAACACCGGATCTGCGTAAAGAGACACCTCTTTGATAGTCTCCGAGAAACTGTCATAGAGGGACTCTTCGGATAAAAGACTCAACATTCACAAAGGAAATAGAGTAGGGGTTCGGCCGATACACCGAGCACCTTACTCACTTTTCAGAGACACCTCCTTGAATAATCGCCGAGAGATCAACATTGAGGAACTCTTCGGACGGCGTGATTCAACTTGGTTGAGAGAAGCAGAGTGGGGCTTCGGACCACTGTCTCGGTAAAGTACCGAGAGCTATCATATATTTAACTTGTTAATGACCTTTCAGGGTTGATATCAAAAGACCTCGGGACGTACCCGAGGGATGACTTAAACCAACTCTGTGATTCGAGAATGTTCCAAAAGGTTGAGTGTTGAGTCAGCAGAGCAATTAATGCGGCCCGTGCCCGTAACAAACTGTGATCATGACAAGTGACGTCATCCGAACGGTTACGACACGTGTCACGTTTCCACTGGAGGCGTGTGCCCGCAGAATATTCTTTCGGGCTCGTCACCGTGACGTCAGCCGAGCGGTTAAGTCACGTGACGAGCACAGCTGTGCCTGGCGGCCAAGCCAAGGCTCACCTATAAAAGGTAGACTGGATCACCTGAGAAAGGTACGCATTACTCTCCCTTCTAAACCCTAGATCTACTCTTCGCCTTCTCCGTTTACTTACTTGACCGTCGGAGTACCGTTCTGGGTTCCAAGGTCCAGTCCGGTGCGAACGACGTGCTGAGTGTGCAGGCTTAGGCGTTATTGAAGAGCAGGGGTAACATCTTCGTCGTTGATCATCGCCAGGAGGGACTACCGGAGAAAGAGGGCTCCACAATATCATTTCAACCAATAAAAGGAATGGCCAAGGTGAACGTTATTAAATTCAAATTTTAACTATAATGAGATCGTTAACTTTGCCAACAGGTAAAAAGACCAAAAAAACCCCATTTAAAAACATTTTCTTACAAACCAACGGAACCAGTCACATGACAAAAAAGTCCATCTCTCTCTTCTGATCATCATTAATTTTTGCTCCTTTCAAAATGAGTAACAAATAAATAATTAAAAATTGGGGGAAGCTTGAGGAATTCTATATTTGTTAATGAGTTCTTTAGGCTCAGTTTTTCGTTTGATGTTAGCAATTCATTTGAAAAACTCAGCCTTAGTTTAGTTTCCCATGGGGTCACACCAATGGATTTACCGTCGCTCCTGGTTCAAAGATAAAAACCTTCTTTCGGATTTGTAATCGTTTGACATACTATCTATTTGTGCAAACTTTGGCCCAAAGTAATTTTTTATTTTATAGTGTGTGCTCAAGCCTGGGTAACAACACCCGAAACAAAGTTTAACATTGATTGTTCGAGCCATGCATTCAAGCACGGGGATGTGCTAGTCATGTTTTTTTTTTTTATCAGCATGTGCTAGTCATGTTATACAGATGGCAAGTGGTACTCCCATGCATTTGATTTGATGGCATGGTTCAAACCTCACTAACAATACTTACTTTCGTTACGAGAGAAAAAATAAAACATATAGATTTTCTCCCCTCTTTTCTTGCTTCATCTAGAAACTAAATGAATCATTTCTTCTTTTGTTTGTTTAGATTTGAGAGGGAACTCAGTTTTTTGGTGTTGATATATTAGGATGGTCGCCAAGGCATTTATGCCATTATGACGAACGAGACCAATCACGATGTTGGTCATCACAGTCCCCTCAGATACACATATATTCGTAACCATTCACATGAATCGTATGCCTCATCGGAGAGAAACACTGAAAGCTCTTAAATGAATCATTTCTTATGATTTGTGGAACTGTATTTCAGTTATTGATGCGGGTGAGAACGATCGCATCAATGCATGCAAGAATCGGTATTAGCAAGAAGATCTCTGAAGTTGTCTGACTCAGGTATCAATGTACTATTGTGCTTCGTTGATAAATCAAATGTTAGGAGGAGGAGGAGGAGGAGGAGGAGGGTTGGATTAGAAGAGGGTAGATTATGAAAAATTGTGATTGGTTTGGATTAGTCTCAAATAACATTGAGAACTACTTTTAGCAACAGTAAATATTATTCATGAATTAGATATGTGAGGTAATCTTTACTAGATATCAACGCGAAGTCATTAACGCAAAGTCACTTTTAGTGAGGTTTGTGGATACGACAAAAAGAGGATATGAAATGCTAGAAATTGTCCGTGCCTAAAGGCACTAAACATATAATTGAATTGCACAATCTACAAAATAGATTTGTCGTGTACCAAAGATCCCTTTTGATAGTTTTTTATTGCATTTTATTAAAGGAAAAGGGGTGAACTTTTAGATGTAAGTCACTTTTGGATCATTCCATTACTTGTTTGGACAGACAATTATGGATTGAAGGTTTTAGTGAAACACACATAGAATCCGCAGGGGTTCATTGTTATTTCTCATAGGTTAAATTTCATGGACACCCCCTCATCTATTCTAAGAAGCAGGGGTGAAAATTTAACCGAGAAAACCGAACCGACCGAATAAACCGGTTCAGTTCGGTTCGGTCGAAGACACCGGTTCGGTTTCGTTTTTTAAAAATATTTTTTCCGGTGCAAACCGGTTTATTAACCGAAACAAACCGAACCGGTATGAGATTAGTACCCAGTACTTTTATTTCCCATCACAGCCGTCCATATCTATTAGGGTGAATCCTAGCCATCCATTACTAAACCCTATCTCTTTACTCTAACAGCCGCACCCCACTCCATTTCTCTCATTCTCTGTCTCACACAAACAGATCGAAAAAAATTACCCCTCTCTCTCTCTCTGCCTCTGGTCTCTCTCTTCCCAAGATGACAAGAACCCTAAAACCCCCTTAATCTTCTTCAAGCATCGTCCGACGTCCACCACCTGCAAGGCTGCAAGAAGGTCCGTCATTCTTCGCTTGTTCTTGTTCTCTGTCGTGAACCCCCTTAACTTCCTGTTTCCTATTGTTTTTTATCTGATTATATTGAATCATTGATCTCCAAACTCAATCACTGAGTTTGTATCAATATTCAAATATGCTTCCTAGGTGAAATATTGCTCTTTGTTTGGCTGATTATATTGATCTCCTCCTCTGTCATTTTTCCTGTATTACGTTATTATAATATTATCGACTCTTCGAAGTGAAACCCATGCTAGGCCTAAGTCCTTCAATTTTTAACCGTATGTTCTTCAATTTTTTTAGACCCAAGTCCTAACCGTATGTTCTTCTATTTTGTTTTGTTTGCAGGTTTAACTTCCTAACTACTTGTTTGTTGTTCTTAATTTAGTTTGAGGTATGTTCATTGTTCAACCTCTCTTTTGTGGATCTTTTTGGACCAACTAAGATATTGTTGATTTTTTGAATGTATTATACTTATGGGTATTTAAGTGTTTTAACTTCAGCAATTCTTTGACTTGTGTTAGATGGATGATATCTTGGAAGAAGAAATTGGTTCAACACAACCTGGAGATGGTGGAGCAGTGGAAAAGGGTGATGCAAATGCAAAGTCTAAGCACAAGAGAGCTAATCAATCTATGGTATGGGACCATTTTCATATTATTACAGAAAAGGATGATCCTAATCCTAGGGCTGCATGTAACTACTGTACAGCAGATTATGCATGTCATGGTACTAAAAATGGAACATCAGCCATGAGATCTCACTTAACATACCAGTGTCGTGGGTATGAGTTAAGCAAAAAGAATCTTGACAAGAAGCAAAAAACCCTTGGATTTGAGCCCATAAAAGGTGAGGATGGTGTAGAAATGTCTGGAAAACTTGCTGTTGTGAACTTTAGTGTGGATGCTTGTGTGAAAGCCCTGGCTGAGATGATTATTGTTGATGAGTTGCCTTTCAAATTTGTCGAGGGTGAGGGCTTTAGGCGGTTTATGCGTGTAGTTCAAATGAAGTGGTTAAGAATTCCCTCTAGAGTGACGATTGCAAAAGAATGTATGAAAATATTTCAACAAGAGAAGAAAAATTTAAAGAGAGCACTCAAGGGTCAACGAATTTGCTTAACCACCGACACTTGGACATCACTACAGAATTTGAACTACATGTGTCTCACGGCTCATTTTATTGACTTTGATTGGAAACTACACAAAAAGATTCTCAATTTTTGTTTAGTTACTAATCACAAGGGTGAAACGCTTGGTAAGAGGGTTGAGGAATGCTTGGTCGGGTGGGGTATTGATAAAATTTTGACGGTCACGGTTGATAATGCAAGCTCAAATAATGGCTTAATTAATTTCTTGGCACACAACCATCTTCGAGCACAAGTTTTTGCATGTTAGGTGTTGTGCACATATCTTAAATCTCATTGTAACCGAAGGCATGAAAGATTTGCACACATCAATTATGAGGGTGCGGAATGTGACCAAGTATGTGAGGTCTTCGCCAAGTAGGATGATAATATTTTGGGAGTGTGTTAAGAAAGAAGGTAATGTATCTAAACTTGTACCTTGCTTAGATGTGCCCACTCGATGGAACTCCACGTACTTCATGTTGGAAAGGGCTTTAGTGCATCAAAAAGCCTTTGAGAGATTGGAAGAAGAAAATAACCTCTTGTCATTGAGTGTTAAAGAGGATGAGGTTGGGGAGGTTTACAATTTGGATGAAAATGGCGGGGTTGACGATGGTGGGAGAGGGAAAGGGAGTAGGAAAGTCTATGGGACTCCAACTAGCGATGATTGGGATATGGTTAGGTTGTATGTGAGTATTCTTAAATTGTTTCATGATGCTACCGTGCGGTTTTCCGGATCTTTATACGTGACTTGCAATTCTTTTTTTATGGATATGATGTTGATTCGTTTGTCAATTGTTCAATTGAGTGAGAGCCAAAAAGATCCTCTTTTGAAGTCTTTGGCATGTGCCATGAAGAGCAAATTTGAAAAATATTGGAAGTTTGAGAATGTGAATGCTTTGTTGATGTTTGGCTTTGTTCTTGACCCTCGTTATAAGTTCAAATATGTGGCATGGTGTCTTAAGAAATGTTATGAAAATGATGTTGTTGATCTAATGGTTGAGGAGATAAAGAAGGAGATGGGTGAGCTTTATGGTTGGTATGAAAAGAATGGTATTCATGTATTGCCACTAAAAGATGAGGGTCAATCATGTACTAAAATAATGGATGAGGAAGAGGGTATGGATTCCTTGGAGAAAATGAAATATCGATTTAAGATGCATTTAGAGGAAGAAAACAATTTGGTTAGTAAGTCTGAGTTGGAGAGGTATTTGATGGAGGGTTGTGAAGTGGACAATGAGGAGTTCAATTTATTAGGTTGGTGGAAGGCCAACTCAGCCAAGTATCCTATTCTCTCTCAAGTTGCGCGAGATGTTCTAGCTATACCCGTGTCCACTGTTGCTTCAGAATCTGCGTTTAGCACAGGAGGACGGGTCCTTGATCCGTACCGAACTTCTCTTGCTCCCACAACGGTCGAGGCTCTAATTTGTACTCAAGATTGGTTGCGTTCTCCAACTAAAATTGACCTTAGAGAGTACATGGATGAGGCTGAAAAGTTAGAAGCAGGTAATTTTGTATTGTTCAATATTTTTCTTCATTATTTGCATAAACTTCAAACTCTAATCTCTTCTTTTTGCATTGCTATATGTATAATAGAGCTTGTGGTGGACTCAAGTGACGAGTCAACTGTCATTGATGTTTGAATGAGATAACGAGGTAACTTTTATATTGTGTTCTTCAAATTCTGCATTTAGAAACTTTTCTAAAGGGTTTAATTTTATTTTTTAGGTCATTGATGCTTGCATTGCATGAGGAAAAAAGAAAGTGCTGCCGCTTGCTACTGTTGGCTGTTGCTGCCTTTTGAAATTCTACTACTTCAATGTCTAGTTTTTGCCTTTTTGGGATGTATTTGCTGATGAAGTTTGCTACTTTAGTTTAATGTTTAATGTTAGATTATTAGTACTTGAAATGTTCTAGTGGAGACTAGAGACTAGAGAGTGATTTGAGATTCGAGCTACTTTTGCTCCCTGCCTCCCTTGATTAAGCTAATGTGCCATTGTTGGGTTTGCTACTCCTTTTTTTTTTTTTTTTTTGAGCTACAGCAGTTTTTTTATTTTGAATCACTGAATTGTGAATTTTTGGGCCTCATGTGCTATTGCCTATTGTGGATTTCGCATTTTTGGGCCAAATGAGGCCCAATATATGTGGTGTTTTATTGTTTTAATTTTATTTTTTGAAGCCCAAATGAGGCCCAAATACCAGAACCGAATTAACCGAATAAACCGGAATAACCGATCCAAACCGGAATAACCGAAACCGATCATAACCGAATATCACTCGGCCGGTTTCGGTCCTTGAATATATGAAACCGAACCGAATATTCGGTTTTCAAAAACCGGGAAAAACCGGCCGAACCAAACCGCTTTCACCCCTAGATGAGAGGGTCTCTATGAAATTTAACCTTTCTTATATGAGGGGGTATTCATCATTAAGGCAAATTAATCTATGAATTTTTTTCATATTGGAAAATTAATCTATAAATCTTTTTCATGTATTTTAGTTTTTATTGGATGATTCTATTTGCAACCCTATTTTTCCTCCATACAATCAATTTTCTTCATCCAACCCACAACTAAAATTTCCCAAACCAATTTACTCCATACAACCCACTAAATACACTTAAACTTCCCAAAATACCCTTCAACTCCTTCGTACTCACTCATTTTCGACAACCACATGTCGATTTATATTGAAGGTCGAATTTTCAAAAATTTACAAGTATAAACTTCGGCATCAAAATGTCGAAATAAGGTAATAATTTCAACATTATCTTGTCAAAACGTATGTTGACAAATTACAAAATTTTACAAGTACATATTTCGATATCAAAACGTAGAAATTATCTATAAATTTCAATATTATATTGTCGAAACAATATATGGAATTTCTCAGGTATCATTTTCGGAATGCAAATGTTGATGTAATGTGTAAAATTCGATATTATGATGATGAAAAAAGTAACTTAAGTCAATAATTTATTACTGAACTTTGTCTTGCATAATTTCGGTTAAGTGAAAAGTTTCAACATCGATATGTTGAAAAAGTTTACATATTTCGGGGTATGAATGACGAAAAAAATCATAGTTTTTCAGATTTGTAGGGGCATTTAGGTCTTTAGCCAACAATGAAAATTGATGACATTTTCCTGAGTTGTATGGAGAAAAAAAAAAGGGTTGCAAATAGAATCACCCTTTTTATTTCATATGATCACCATAGAATACAAAAGCATGACACGTAATCCCTTCCCCCTTCTCCCCTTTCCCTTTAACCCCACCTAGGGGTGTCAAACGGGCCGGGTCGGCACGGGCATGACACGTTTGACGGCGGCACGGCACGCCAGAGGCATGGTAAAAGCCTGGCATGGCACGGAACGACACGGTATAAGTTGGCCACGTGGCACGGGAACGGAATTGAGTGGGCACGGCACGGCACGGTCTAAGGCAGGACGTGGAACGGCACGGCACGGCACGGTCTTGTACGGGCACGACACGAAGTAAATGGGACATGAGGCACGGCACGGCTTTATTCTAGCACGGCACGACACGGCACGGGTACGGGCACGAGCACGAAAATTGGCACAACACGGAAGCAGGACGGGCATGGCATGGCACGGCATCGGCACGGACGCACGGTTCTAGCAAGGCACGTTGGCACAACACGACAGGAGGCAAAAAAAAAAAGTTAAATACTTTGTTTCTATCATTGTATGTATTTTTTTTTTGATAATCCAAAAAAAGGAAGAATTAATTTTTTGTTGTTTTAGTGAATTATATATTTATATCAAGTTAATAAAAATTGAAGTCAAGTCATGAACAAAAAAATTTAAAAAAAAAAGGAAACAAAAGGGGAAAATAAGTTACAATTTTTTATTTTATTCTATTTTATTTTATTTTATTTTTAGAGAGAGAGAGAGAGAGAGAGTTTGGACAAAAAAAATAAATAAGATTTTAAAACATTTTATATGTTTAATAAATTTTAAATCAAAATTCAAACATGAAAAAAAAATGTATACCGCACGTTCGCACATATTACATATTTATATATACTGATATTATACTCATATACATTGCCTTTTATGAGTTTATCTAATAAAGATTTTGAAAAAAATTATTAATTTGTTTTTGTGAAAAAATAAAATAAAAAATTAAAAAATCTATGTTGTGTAAGTAAGTCATGAACAAAAATATAAAAAAATTTTAAAAAATAAAAAAATAATAATATTTTTTTTAGAGAGAGTGAGTGGGAGAGAGAGAGAGAGAGAGAGAGAGAGAGAGAGAGAGAGAGAGAGTTAGACAAAAAAATAAAAAAAGTTACAAATTGTTTTTATAAAAAAAATGGTTGAAATTAAAATTATAGGAATTAAATTCTTTTATTAAATTAAAGTTACCGCGCGTGACACGTGGCACTCTCCGCGTGGGGGACCACTAACGCAAGTACAAGTCTTCGCATGAAGAGGGCCGCTGGCGCGGGACCCTCTCATGCAAGGCGCCCCCACGGCGCACACCCCAAGCCAGTAAGGGCGGTGCTGGGACAACCATGGGCCATCCGAACAGGAGAAAAGCCCATGGCCCAAACGATTAGCGCGGCCCAGAACATGGGCGAGAATGCGAGAAGCTAGTCTGACTTAGCCCATGTAATTATACCTGCTGCGGTCTGAAGGCAGAACCCCGGGGGCCCCCTGAGGCTTGGCTGCGGTACAGGCGCGACCGAACAGGTCACGACCTTGCCCCTACGGGAATAAGGGAGATCTAGTGGCTTGGTGGCTAAGAACAAAGGGATCGTTGCGCGGGGGAATGACTCGTCACCGCGCGGGTCAGCTGCGCGGTGTTGACGTCACCCATACGGCCAGGTTGTACGGAAAGGACATGTGTTATCATATTATAGGATGACAGCCTGGCACCTTATCATTGGTCCAAGGTGCCTATAAATATGGGACATTCCCTTTTAATACCCAGAGGTTGGTGAAATATTGGCAGTTCATTCTAGAGAGAGAAAAGGGAAACCACTGATTGAGGAGAACATTCTCTCTGCAAGTCAATCCCCATCTCCTAGGTCACCAAGGGTATCACGGATTAGACTGAGAGCAATCCACTGCCTTAGTCCTTTCTGTGCACACCTGCTCTGTTCTTCACCCTTCCTCTAGACCACCTTATTCTCTTTCCTACTATGTCTTTACTGTTGATTATTCATACCTCTCCAGCTCATCATATTTGGTTATAGTAAGAACCATCTCCTGCAATTTTAAAACATTTTATATGATTAATAAATTTTAAATCAAAATTCAAACATGAAAAAAAAATGTATACCACACGTTCGCACATATTACATATTTATATATACTGATATTATACTCATATACATTGCCTTTTATGAGTTTATCTAATAAAGATTTTGAAAAAAATTATTAATTTGTTTTTGTGAAAAATAAAATAAAAAATAAAAAAATCTATGTTTTGTAAGTAAGTCATGAACAAAAATATAAAAAATTTTAAAAAATAAAAAAATAATAATATTTTTTTAGAGAGAGAGTGAGCGACTGAGTGGGAGAGAGAGAGTTAGACAAAAAAATAAAAAAAGTTACAAATTGTTTTTATAAAAAAAATGGTAGAAATTAAAATTATAGGAATTAAATTCTTTTATTAAATTATAAAAGACTCACATTAATGGACCTCCACTTTCCGGACCAAATTTTGACGATCGGAACAGTTAGATGTGTTTAAAACGTGTTTTCAATGTCTTACGCAAGGATTTGGCAAAAAATAGTACTCGGAAGGGCTTGATCGGAGTAGGTTTTCGTAAAACTACTTTACGAAAACCTTGTCCGATCAAGCCCTTATGCCTAGTTTTTTCCCCCAAATCCTTGCATAGGACCTTAAAAACACGTTCTAAACACATCTAACGGTTCTGATTTGGAAAAATTGATTAGGTGGCGTTGAAGTGGTGCATTATAGTACTGAAATTCCATGAAATGCACTAAATGTGTTCTGATCGTGTGGTTGCCGATATCGGATGATCATCGATTTGGGCGAGAATGATAGAATCGATAAGATATTAAATCGTAACGGTTTAAATCGAACATTTGGAAAAATGAGTGTGCATCTACCTTTCAATTCTGTACATCGAACTTCCTTCTATATGAACCAAGCTACTATGTTATAGTGTAATGTACGATAGCCACACAATCACAACACAACTATGACGATCCACACCGTTCACTTTGTTAGTGTTGATGTTTTAATGACTCTCGCCAATTTTTTCGTCTATCGGATTTTGAAAGGTCCTTCATCGGAACACAATTATGACGATCTTCATCGTTCATTACAAAAAATGGCTTTTGGGTCCCACTTTTTGGTCCTGCGTGACTAATTCGAACTGTTAAATAAGTTCAACATAATGTTTTGTATGGCTTTGCAAAAAATCAGGTCGATTGGATATGCGTAACTCGTCGATCCAGGCTACGCACATCCAATTGATTTCAAAACTTGCAGTTTTGGATGTACCAGTTACGCATATCCAATTGTTCTGATTTTTTGCACGGTCGTACAAAACGTTATTTTAAAATTATTTAACGGTTCGGATTATTCACGCGGGATCAAAAAGTGGGACCCAAAGTGCCATTTTCTGTGCACTAATCTGTTGCCGGTAGCCCTAGGATAAAGGGGGTATAAATACCCCATTATAACCGCAGCCACCACCATTAACCCTAATCTCATCTCTCTCTCGAACGATCCTCTATCTCTCTCTCGAACGGTCCTCTCTCTCTCTCTCTCTCTCATCTCACTGGACACCGATCCACCACCACCACGCCACCATCACTCCACCAGTCCACCATCGATCCACCACCACCAGTCCACCACAACACCACTCCACCACCGATCGATCCACCACCACTCCACCACGTCCACCACCACAACCACCATAACACTCGGTCCACCACCACAACACCAGTCCACCACCACTCCACCACCGATTGATCCACCACCACTCCACCACGTCCACCACCACAACCACCATAACACTTGGTCCACCACCATCCACCACCACAACACCAGTCCATAACCACTCCACCACCATCGATCCACCACCAATCCACCACCATCCACCACAACACCACTACCTCCACCACCATCCACCATCGATCTGTGGCTAGGTGAAAAACCCTAGTTTGCCTAGGTTTATAGATTTGCTATGTTTTAATCTTTTGTAAAAAATCAGCCCACCAAACAAGATGTCAATCAATCACACAACGGAAAGCAAACAAATGAAGAACACAACGATATACCTGGAAAACCCCAATACGGGTAAAAACCACGGGAAGAAATCAAAACACTATACTCAATGTGTAGTTACAAGCAATCTTACCAACGATCGTGAATCCTCACCAATCGAACCTAAGAACTACTTGTCGAATCCTCGCTCACCACACCCAGTGCTTTGACCACCGCTGCCTTGAATCCACAAGCCTTCCGTTTGCCTCCCGGAATCCACCGAAGGACTTTGAAGCGCCTCTCGAACTCCACGAAAAGACTTTACTCAGAGATTGATTGTTTTTCACGAAGAACAAACCCCTTGAAGATGATCTTGAAACTCACGACATTCACAAGCCTTCACAATTCTTCAAGGTTCACAAACCCTAGCCACCGAAAGTGATGAGAGATGGAAATATTAGTATTAGGTCTCTTATTACCGCAGTTCACTCAATTTTCGACCTAATGGTTGAGATTTTATAGTTGCTGAATTCGGGCATTTTTGCTGGCTATTTTGCTTGAGCAAAATATCCAGCAAAAATAAACAGAATGTTTTGCTAATTAAGGGGTCTTGAAATGCTGGAGCAAAACGTGTAGCATCCCACTTTTTCCTTGTGCATATTTCCAATGATATAGTTGACAAATCCCAGCGTATCACCAAATCCTAGCGTATCTCAATCCCAATGTATCTCAATCAAATTAATTACTTCCGTATTCTCCAAATCCATTTCCACGAATCCAGTGTTTCCATACCGAGACTAGAACCGTTTCTTGTCGAGATCCAATCTTCTCATATTTCTTTCCTATACCACATAACCACTTGACTAAAAACTAGCGCACTTGTGTAGGAAGATTAAAATTACAATTTACATGATTCCTTTCCACATCTAGAATAGACACTCTAAAAATAAATACCGAAGATTATAGTGTCATAAAAAATACGATACACCCAAATGTATATGTTTTGGGCATGGATTTGCCAAACCAAAGGAAGCTCGGCCTATTGGGCTTACAATCTCCCCCTTTGGCACTTCCATGACAAAACATATTAAACACTAAAAACTGTATCCCTGCAAGCTACACCACAGACAAACACTTCACACAAACTTTTAGTGTTAAGCTTCTCCCCCTTTTTGTTACGGAAGGACAAAGGGACATTGGATATGAATAAATATTGAATAAGGAATCAACCAAAGAATGAAAGCATTTAACGGTTATATGCTGGGCAAGTACTACAACGCAAATGAAACCAGTATAGGAGAAGCAATCAAAATAAATAACAAAACATTGATCTAACAATACCCATAATTAATAAAAGTCTCCCGTAATAAACGTATTACTAACCCACGACCGAAATAATAGCAAAGAGATAATCAAGGTACTAATATTGTGCTTCGAAAACTAACCAAGGAAAAGAATCGGTGAACTCAATCTCCAAAATAATGTATTCCTTAAAGAATATGAAAGATCCTTATGACCAAATGAGATGAGAGTGAAGACATAGAAAAAAATAATTGATGTCATACTAAAAACGATAATTTTTTTTTATTTTAAAAAATTGACTTTCATGGACAAATAGAAATATAAACATTTGGTACGTTTAAGGCACATCCACAAAGCATACCCGCAAAGTCAGGTGATGGTAAACAACAGTAATAAATAAACACACAAATAAAACATGTGCTAGCACTTATGCCATAACCTATCATAGTGGTATGAGAATAAAAGATATAGCATAGGTCAAGACATAGTGACGAAAGTGTGTGTGTGAGTCACAACAAATGACATTAAGCTCAACCAAAATTCACAAATACTCGGTTTCTCATGAACACACAGGAGGTCTAAAATCTCCCCCTCAAGAAGTCAAACCAAGCATTTTTGGATTTGTCAATGAGCCAAACTCCCCCTCAAAAAATACTTAGTGAATTTCCACCTTCCTCTCATGCATTTTTTATTTTGTATTTTAAAACAAAGAACCTCCTTAACTAAGTTCAATTCTCATAATGTGGTCGTGCAATGCCTAAGTCCCTTAAGCTTTCTAATTGACCTGTGTAGCGAGCTTTAGGCCAGTGACACCCAAACCAAATGGCCTTAGGGCACTAGGTATAGAGAATACCCCAACGGACTTAATTACTCGAGTAAAAAAGTCTACCAACTCAAGCAAACCCATATTACAATCCCGAAACACTCCACCATTTGACGCGAACACTCACTGCTTACTGAGGCAAGAGGCCCGGTTACTAAGTGAAAAGCCCGAAAATGCAGAGAATATGAATCCAATCTCATCACACTTTTCAACTGAACTCCCAAGATAAAAATTATAATTGTCAGCACTTTTCAACTAACACCACAAGACAAAAACACAAATAGTATCCATTTTCAACTAAACTCCCAAGACAATATCACAAATGCTTAACGGTCAATCTCACGGGAAAAAATAAAGACCTTCTCCAGTTTTATGAGAAATGACAATTAGTGATATGGGGGCACATTATCTTTGTCGTGAGTAAGTGTAAGACACAGTGGCAAGACCATGCTACAACCAATATCACAGCACTCCACATGGATAGGTAAATAGAATGAATGCAACCATAGCTATTGTGCCCTTAATTAAAACCACCGTTAACAACCAATTCAATCACAAATATGCTCTAGGATATGACACCTTTTTTTTTTTAATGATTAAGACAAATAAAAACAACTGTAGAAGAAGGCCATGTTGCGAGCAAATAATCTAAGAAACAAAATTTTTGTGATTTTTTTTTCCGTAAATGAAGGGAGCTACATATTATGCAACAAAAAAACAATCAATGCAAACCATAGCTAAAATTGAATGATAGGCAACGTATATCAACCTAGACTATGGAAATGAGATCAAGCCTTAAAAAGTAAGATCAATTCCAGATGATCCAATGTCATCTAGAGGATTCGTAGCCAAATCCTCACAGGCTACCAAGTTTAACTTTCTTACCCAAATAAGTTTAGTCTTGACCTTTCTAACAATTTTAGGCATGTGTTTGGCAATTACAATATTCCTATCCATAGGTTGTGGTGTCATTTTATGTCTTGGCCTATGAATTTTACTCCCGTTGCTATTAGCATAATATTGGGGTGGAGCAGTAGTGTACCTATGAAGTTTAAAGCATCGTGGTCTAATATGACCATTCACTCCACAAAAATGACATGTAGGAACCAACTTGTCAAGACTATGTGGACTTTCTACATGTGTGCGATACATACGTGCCATATGTAATTTCTTACAATGAGGTCTAAAGTGACCTTTGATACCACAATGATGACAAATAGGCACAAACTTAGGAAAATTTACCTCACCACGCTTGGTGGTGGTATTTTTTATCATCACACTTTGTGTCTTTGCCTTAGGGAGATTCGGCTTTGTGCAGGCTCTTTTAACATTTTTCTCTTTGATATGCAACTTGGCTTTATTGGCCACAGGGGGAATGAGAGTACTGCTATTCGGCTCGATGAAATTCCTTTTTTCTTCCAAATTAGGCGTTGAAGCTCCTCCCACATAACCAAGCCCTTCTTTCTTTGAAGCCACCTTTTGAACATTTAACACATCATCCAAGACTTGTGTACCTGCGTTTAATTTCTTAAAAGTAGCATTGGTCTTGTCAAGTTCAACTTGCAAATTTGCAACTTTTGCTTCAAGAAGTTTGTTAGTCTCAAATAGAATATGCATCTTATTTTCAAGAGTCAGATGCTTTTGTTTAAGAACATTTAGTTCATGCAAGGCATCAATACTTTCTTTCTCGCTATCATGAAACTTGGCTGTGAAAGATAAAAACTTCTTGTCATCTTTTTCATTATTTTTATTTTTATTAATTTTTTTCTTAAAAAAACGTTTAATTTTTTTGGTAAACAAACCTATAGCTTCCATATCATTTTTATCATCAATATCCGAATCACTGGACTCAATATGATTAATTGTAAAATCCAACGATTTTTCCAGTTTTGCTTTCGAATTATCAAAGTTCGTTTTATCAAGAACTTGAGGGCAGTTCAAATTCAACTCCATAGCAAATAAAAAGTAAAGGATCCGCTCGTGAAGAAAAATTCACAAACTCAATGTGAGCGACCCGCTCTGATACCAATTGAAAACCCCTAGTTTGCCTAGGTTTATAGATTTGCTATGTTTTAATCTTTTGTAAAAAATCAGCCCACCAAACAAGATGTCAATCAATCACACAACGGAAAGCAAACAAATGAAGAACACAATGATAAACGTGGAAAACCCCAATACGGGTAAAAACCACGGGAAGGAATCAAAACACTATACTCAATGTGTAGTTCCAAGCAATCTTACCAACGATCGTGAATCCTCACCAATCGAACCTAAGAACTACTTGCCGAATCCTCGCTCACCACACCCAGTGCTTTGATCGCCGCTGCCTTGAATCCACAAGCCTTCCGTTTGCCTCCCGGAATCCACCGAAGGACTTTGAAGCGCCTCTCGAACTCCACGAAAGGACTTTACTCAGAGATTGATTGTTTTTCACGAAGAACAAACCCCTTGAAGATGATCTTGAAACTCACGGCATTCACAAGCCTTCACAATTCTTCAAGGTTCACAAAGGGTTTGTGGCAGACGTTTGTGGCTAAGGTTTGTGGCAAACGTTTCACCATCGGCTAGGGTTTGTGCCAGACGTTTGTGGCTAGGGTTTCACCATCGGCTAGGGTTTGTGGTAACTGGTAAAACTCTCTCTCTCTCTATATATATATATATATATGTGTGTGTGTGTGTGTGTGTGTGTGTGTGTGTGTGTGTGTGTGTGTGTGTGTGTGTGCGTGTTTTGGGTTTGTTGATTTTCCACCATTGATTTTATTTGATCTCTGTTTGGATTTTCCTAGATCAATAGATGGATGCGAGTAATTTTGATTTTGGAGTGGGGGATCCTAACCTCCACTCTGAGTCTTCTGATGATGAACATGGTGGAAACCCTATCCCTGTTCATGTTGCACCACAGGGACAGGGTTTGGAGTCTGTTGGTGAAGCTGCCTCCAATGTTAACACTGGAACAGGACCTTCGGGTTCTACTCCGACTGTAGCTTCGACTCCTACAAATTCAACCCGTAGTGGTTCAAAAAGGAAACGCACATCATGGGTATGGCAACATTTTTCTATAAATAAAAACTACAAAGATGAAAATGGTATTGATATAGGGCCTAAGGCAATATGCAATTATTGTGGCGTAGTATATGTCTGCAAAAGTTTAAACGGTGTAGGGCAGCATGGTAGACACATTCACACTAAACATCCAGATAAAGTTGTGCATGTGAGTGGTGAATCTGATAGTAGCATGCAAAATTTTGATTATACAAAAGAAAATATGAGAGATAGACTGACCCGTTACGTAGTATCAGCAGAACAACCATTTACTTTTGGTGATGATACTCCCTCCGTCCCATTTTAAATGTCCACCTTTCTATTTTGGGATGTCCCAAAATAAGTGTCCACTTTCTATAAATAACCATCAAAACATACCAAACTTTCAATTCTACCCCTAAAAAGTACTCATTGATTTGACAGTTTTTGATATTCATATCATTCTTAAATTGAATATATCTTTCAACATATAATATTTTTCATGATTTTGAAAATTTTGTATAATAAAATTAATTGAAACCTATCAAACAAGATCCATATGACATATTTTTTGAGATCCATATTGAAGGATATAATCAATTTAAATACATTTAATTGACTTCACAGTTTTTAAGGTTACTTTTGGAAATTTAGAGTAAAAATTTGAACTTCTTAAAAAGCTCGATTTCCAGTAGAGGACATTTAAATTGGGACGGAGGGAGTATTAGATTTGAAAATTTTATTAAAACTTTCTTTTATCCTCCATTTTCTAAAGTTTCTCGAAATACAACTTGTAGTGATACGAAGAAAGCGTATAGTGAAGTTAGAAAAGATTTGATCTCTGAACTTGCTGGAATTGGTGCAATCTCTTTTACTTCTGATATGTGGTCTATTATAAATAATCGTGGTTATATTTGTGTGATTGCTCATTATATAGACTCTATTTGGACTTTGCGAAAAAATTTTTATTGCTTTCCGTTTAGTGGAGTTTCCTCATGATGCTGATCAGATATTTGAAAGTGTTATGACTGTTCTTAAGAATTATGAAGTTGTTGATAAAGTTTTTAGCCTTACTTTAGACAATGCCTCTACTAATACTGCTGCATTGCAATTGTTTAGAAGAAATTTGACTCCTACATATTTTGGTGAATTATTGCATATTCGATGTGTGTGCCATGTCATTAACTTAGTTGTGCAAGATGGTTTGAAACATATAGCACCACATATTTCAAAAATTCGAGCTATTGTTCTTTTTATTGGTACTTCCTCATCTAGGCAACAAGAATTTGATAAATTGTGTGCTACATGTTACAATTTGAAGTCCAAATCTATGAATTCTGATGTTCCTACTTGTTGGAATCGACCTATCTTATGTTAAAGTCTTGTAGGAAATATAGTGATGCAATATCTGCTTTTGTTAACCAGAGGTATCGTGGTACTCCTTTAACTCCAGCTGATTGGAATATTGCTTTTGAGTTCATGAAATTTTTGAAAGTGTTTTATGTTGCTACCTTAGCTTGTTCGGGTGTTCGTTATCCTACCTCTTCTATTGTGCTTAATCATCTTTACAATATTAGTCTAAATTTTCGTAATCATAGGGCACAACCAAATTTTGTAAATGCTTGTATAGATATGGAAGTAAAATTGAGAAAATATTATGAGGACGTTCCACCATTATTTATGTTAGCTGCAGTAATGGACCCTAGGATTAAGTTAGCAGGTGTTTCTGTGCACTTAAGAGAGATTGGTACCAATTTAGGGATTAATACTTTACCTTCTTTTGATGTTGTGACTCATTTATTGAATGCATTGTATGCTAGATATGAAGCTAAGTTTGGTGCAATTGCTATACGTACTGCTTTTTCTTTGACTTGCTCCACAAGTAATGATGCATCTTGGTCTTTGCTCAATTCAAGTTTAGGATTAGGAAGTAGCTCTGTAACTTCACGCACTGAACTTCTTAAATATTTGGACCTGAAATCTGTTAGCGCGAATGACATGATTAATTTTGATATCTTAGTATGGTGGAAATCTCATGAAACGACTTATCTCATTCTTTCAATCATGGCACGTGATCTACTAACAACTCCTGTGTCTTCAGTGACCTCCGAATCTGCTTTTAGTGCAGGTAAAAGAGTGTTGGATAAGAAGAGGAGCAGACTAGCTTCAGACATTTTGGATTGTCTCATGTGCTTGAAAGATTGAGAGGATGCACGCCTTGGAATTGAAAAAGGCTCAAGTAAAGAAGAATTTAGAGGTTATTTTGCAGATTCTGATATTGATAGTGATTAGCCTAATATTCATTAATTATGCGGGGCTTGTGTCTGTGGCTTATTCATTTCAGTAAGTGGACTGAAGTGGGTTGGCAACTTATGACAACATGATGTTGCCCCCACTTCAATTATGACTTGTGTGTGAAGCAACAAGTGCAACAAACAGTGTGTGACTCTGTGTGGGTTTGACAACTTATGGCAACATGATGTTGCCCCCACTTCAGTATGTGATTGTGTGTGGGTTTGACAACTTATGGCAACATAATGTTGCCACCACTTCAGTTGTGTGACTGTGTGTGGGCTTGGCAACTTATGTCAACATGATGATTGTGTGTGTGTGTGTAGTAGTAGTGTGGTGTGTGTGTGTGTCTCCTTTTAGTCTGAAATGAATAAACCACAGAGACAACCTCTTATCTCCATGTTCAAACTTAAAATAACACATGAATTGTGATTTGTAACTTATGATGGTCTTAAATGGCAACATAATGTTGCATCCTTTTCAGTTTGTGAATTCTGAATTTGGTCAATGATGATTGTTGAGCCCTGAATTTGTGTGTTATAGTGACTGAATTTGGGCAATGATGATTGTTGAGCCCTGAATTTGTGTGTTATACTTATAGTTGAATTTGAGCAATGATGATTGTTGAGCCCTGAATTTGTGTGTTATACTTATAGTGACTGAATTTGGGCAATGATGATTGTTGAGCCCATTTCAAAGTAAAAAAAAGGCAATGATGAGGCCATTTATGTGTAGTTGTGTTGGTTGATTGGATTGGATTGACTTGATTGGATTGACTAAATTATGGTTTGTGGATTGGATTGACTTCTGTTGTTGGTGGTGTTGTGGTGGTGGATGGTGGTGGACGTGGTGTTGTGGTGGTGGATCGATGTTGATTCACTTGTGGCTGCACCTGTTGGCTGCACTTGTTTGCTTCACTTGTGTGCTGCACCACTTGTTGCACTTGTTTGCTGCACCTGTTGCTGCCATTGCTACACTTGTTTGCTGCACTTGCTGCACTTGTTTGTTGTTCCTGTTAGTTGTTTACTCCACTTGTTTGCTGCAACTGTTGTTGCACTTGTTGCTCTTGTTTACTGCACTTGCTGCACTTGTTTGCTACACCTGTTGCTGTACTTGTTGCGCTTGTTGCTGCACTTGTTTGATGCACCTGTTGCTGCACTTGTTGCACTTGTTTGCTGCACTTGCTGCTCTTGTTTGCTGCACTTGTTTGGAATTTTGGTGTGACTTGTGTTGTTGCACTTGAATTTCAATTATATGGGCAATGATGTTTGCTGAGCCCGATTCAACTCATTCAAGTACTTGTTTGGAATTTTGGTGTGACTTGTGTAATGTGTTGTTGCACATGAACTTCAATTATAAGGGCAATGATGCTTGCTGAGCCCAATTCAAGTTTATACCACATACAAGGCCATGTACAACAATACAAGAGCAAGGGCATCGGATGGGCATCGCCGCATCGGACGAGCATCCTTTCTTCGTTTTTTCATTGAAATTACATGTAATTTGGTTTTTTACTTTTGTAATTTTAGAAATGTAAGTTGTACAAGCTTTTTTTCTTTTGTAATGTGTAACTTAAGTTGTAATTTTTTGAATTATGTAAGTTGTAATAGGTTAATAGCTTTCAATTTTTTTTTATTAATATAACTTGTAATTTTTTTCCATTCTGTAAGTTGAAAAACGATGGCATGACTGCCACAACACCATTTTATAAGGCACGTCACGTCGGCACGGCACACGATTAAGTAAACGGGTCGGCACGGCACGGCACGACACGATTCAAAAAAGCACGACCCCAATTTTTTTGGGTCGGCACGACACGACAAGATTCAAAGTAACACGGCACGGCACGACATGATTAAAAAGGCACGACACGACAAGAAAAAGGCACGGCACGGCACAACACGATTTAGTCAATGGCACGGCACGAGTAATTAAATTGGGCACCGAACAGCACGTCACGACTTTAAAGCGGCACGACCCGACACGGCACGATAAAGTAAATTGGCACGACACGGCACGACATGGCAAGAGCACGGTATATCACGGCACGGCGTGACACGATAAGGTAAACGGACAAGGCACGACACGACACGAAGCACGGTAGGAACGGAAGTTGAGTCGCATGACACGGCACGACAAACACGTTTGACACCCCTACCCCCATCCAACCCAACGCTCTCTCTCTCTCTCTATCTCTGTAATCTGTATATCAAGGGAAAAACAAATTGTAGACTTTCCAGTTTGAGGAAAACAGAGACGAACCTTACCAAGAAAATACTTACAAATTACAATCTCACTACTCTAAGTTTTCCCCTTTTTGTCTTTCGTTAATTTTTTCTTCTTCCAAGAGGAATTGGAACACACAGGGTGTGGAATCTAGGAAAGAAAGTCTCTTATACTCATTCATGAAACAGACACAATGAACCAATCAAGTACTCCAATGAATCAATTACTCCTATTTTAAAAACAGAATCAAATTAGAGGATATTTATTGAAGTAATAAAGGAAACCCAGAGTTATTTTCAACCCACAAACAAAAAAATAAGAAGCAAACGTAAATGGAATCTCAAACAGCCGAAATTGTATCAGGAAATGGAATCGCAAATACTAAGATCCAAGAATCATCAGAAATTCAACTAGGTGGCTTTCAACTCGGAGAGAGGGACGAGGGCTACTACATTGCCGGAACTGTCTGCTATTTTTGCCGGAGTATCCGAAACTGCCTTATTCTCTCTCTTTCTCTCTCTCTCTCTCTCTCTCTGGGTTGCTAGGGGTGTCGGATGAGGAGTGGGCAGGGGTGAGGTGAGACTAGAGAGAGAGAGATAGAGTGTGTGTGTCAGATTGTGGTGGGGAAGTGGAAAAGCTAAGGTGAGATGAAGAGAGGAGTGAGAGGGAGTGCAACTTTAATGTTTAATCTCAGCCATCTATTTTAATGGCTGAGATATTGTGTCGAAATTTGTGTTAAAGGTTGTGTTAGCGGAATCGGCCCCTTATCACAGAACATTATCAAGTGAAGGAGCTTGTAACCACCTCACCACAAAGATAGTGAGTTGTTGTTTAGTTTGACAAAGGATAAGGCCATCTGTAGTGGTGTTGTTAAAACCACAAATTAGCCAGCCACTAAGACAGTTAGCTGACTTTTCTGTGTTTTTTGCTTGCAATGGTGAGGTTAAGTTGGAGTTAATGTCAAAAAATGGGGAGTCAGATTTAGTTCAGAAGCAAACTGTGGTATCTTAGTTAACCACACTCGGCAAGAGAGAGAAAGAGAGAAAGCGTGGAAGAAAAAAGAAGAAAAGGTGGGGACCTCTGCCATGTGTCAGAGGGAAGAGAGAGAGTAAAAGAAAGAGAGGAAAAAGGTGGGCAACCGGAGGGAGGAGAGAGAAAGGGAGGAAAAAGGTAGCATACCATGTATATACATATTTATATTTCTGTACTTTTTAACATTTTAACTACACTTTAACAAAACCACTACAACACTCATTAACTTAACAACACATTTTGTCATAACAACACATAAATGGGATCCATTTTTTGCACTTTTGTGTCATATAACACCACATTTTTAACTACACCACTAGAGATGGCCTAAGCACACGACAGATTTTTTGGGACATGATCTCCCGTTGCAACGTTGCTTTTGAAGGGAAAAGAGTTTAGTGTCCATTCATCAGCCATGAAGGGGACACATGTCTATATCCAGTTATCCACGGATCCAAGAAGAGAATCAGCGGCCAATTTTCAAATAAGACTGTGACGTGCAGAGAAACTATTTGAACGTGGCCCTCGTTTCAAGGTAATGTGCAGATTTTCCAGGGTATTAGCAGCTATATATTCAAGGGAAAAGGGCGGGCCAAAGGCTCCGCGTCTCACAAACTTTCATTTTATCACATTTATATTTCTTTTCCACGTACGAACAAGTTTCTTAAATTGTATTTTCAATTCCCGTTCAAGGATTGTAATCATGGAGTTAGTTTCCTCTTTCGTTTGTTTTTTATTGTTGGAAATACTTTAAGGAGTTAGTTTCCTCTTTCGTTTGTTTTTTATTGTTGGAAATACTTTAAAAATATGAAACCATTTACCTCAGAATCTGTAACTGAACAAAAATATCAAAAGAAATTAGCTATTGTTTTGGGTTGAGTCGCGGACTACGTTGCTTTCTTTAAGATGTTTTGTGGCTCCGCCCTCTCTGTGCAAGCAGTACCAGCCACGCCGTCTTCAGGATAAAACAACGCAGAATACAGCCTCTGTCTTGATCTTCTTTGCACGGAAGAAGACCGGAAATACAAAACATAATTTGACCTTTTCTTGCTCTTTGAACTTAGTAGTATATGAAATAGTTTTTTTCGGTGTGTTTGACAGAATGAAAAGCATCTCTTTTATATAGGTGAGGAAGAAACATTATTTTTGGAATTAAAATCAATAAAAAATTTGTGATTGAATCAATCATCCCAAAAAATATGTGCATTAATTAAGCACACATTTAGCACATATTTTTTCTTGTCAAAAATCAAAACCTTTCCATGAAGACAATATTCAATTTTGACTTCAAACCAAAGTCACATTCTCCACATGTTTTTTCTTGTTTTAGAAATACAAATCCCAACAGTTATCATGGCAATGTTGTTAATTCACCGGAATTTTCAACTCTTTTTCATACTGTTATTTATTAAATTTTAAGTCCTTAACGTGAAATGCACTATTGGATCTCAATTCAGGGCCTTTCCAAGGGTCTTGAACATAGTTCCCTATTTAGAAGTTGAATTTTGGCTCTAGGAGCCAATTCCCATTTGTACCACGTCACGGTCTTGACACGCTCTCTCTTTGGCAATTTTTGGAGCATAACAATTACCTTCATTACACATATAAAAAAACACTTCAAAAACTTTTTCTCCACGTGTCACCCTCACTACAAAAAAGATGGCCATTCAATTGCCCAAGCATACGCCTAGAGTCTTGAGACTTTCTCTCTCTACCTTTTTTCACCTTTCTCCTTTCTTGAGTTTTTCGAGCTTTCTTTCCCCTTTTCCCAGCAAACCCTAGCCGCCTGTGTACAGATTTTCTTCATCATTTGTTTCTTCAGGCCATAGTTCTCGAGGAGATTTGGGGTTGTATCTTCAGGCCTCACCAATCAACATACATTACTTCTACATAGGCTTTTCTAGAGAGGTGCCCGTGCCTGCCATTTTCTGGGTTTACTCGCCGTTGGTTCTCTCCACCCCAGACTCTCCACCAGACATTCCGCCTATAGTTGGCCTTGCTTGTGCCGACTTTCTCCATAGCTTAAGCTCATTTTTTCTAGCCTTACTAGTTCTTGTTGATGAGCTGCCTGTGCTGAACCTAGGGCTCTAATTACATCTACTTGGGGTTTCTTTTGCATGTCTCTTCTTCTACTTCTTTCTCTCTGTTTCTTCCCCTTAGTTCTCTTTTCTCTCATCCTTCTCTTCTTTCTCTGGCTTTGGCCTAACCATTCCAAAGCTCCTCTTTTCATCAGGAACGTGAAAAGTATTTCGGTTGTCTTGTTGGCTATTTGGTGGATTATCGCTCTATTTCTCTTTTTGAGATGCAGGATGCTATCAATGAGTGTTGGCATATGGAGGGTAAAGTGACCGTCCTAAAGAAGGCAGGTCGGTTTTACATCTTTCAGCTGGAAACCCTTGCAGATAGAGATGACCTCCTTAATGCAGGTCCCTGGAACATTAACGGGGCTTTGATTCTCTTTCGTGCATGGCAACCTGATACTCCGCTCCATAAGTTGGACTTCTCCATGGCTAGTATGTGGTTATAGATGAGGGGAGCACCTTTAGAGTATATGACTCCCACCATGGCTGTGAGACTAGGATCTCTCGTTGGTAATGTTATAGCGGTGGATCGAAATACCATTGAGCAGAACAATCTGGAATATATGTGGGTTCGAGTGGATATTCCTATCTTCCGGCCTCTAATTCCGGGAGCCTTTATGCGGTTGGAGGATGGAGACTTGACATGGATTCAGTTCGGGTACGAAAGGATTTTCAAGGTCTGCTATCAATGTAGGTGTATTGGGCACATTGATCATCACTACCCTCTTTCTTTCGATCAAGCAGGTGAACTCGTACGTAGACGCATTCAAGAGGCCCGACATTTTCCTAACACTCAGTTCTGGGTTGCGAAAGACTGGCCCCTTTACACTAACGCTATCAGAGCCTACATAAATTCTAATCTTAACCGTACTTCTTGGCTTGAAATTCTCTGGACGGAAGTTGAACAGGACAGTAATGTTTTTGAGATGGTGGATCATTTTGGTGCGCGAACCATTTTCTTTGTCCATAATAATCTCTTTGCCTCTTCAGAGGAGGACCCCTCTGAACCATCTGATGGCAATGACGATGGACACGGTTCTGATCATTCTCTTACTGAACCTCTTAGCAATTTGCATGCTACCTCTGATGCTAATATTCCAGACTTTTTTACTGACAATCCAGAATCAACTCCGGGTAATGGAGGACAAGGACCAACTGATACTTTGAGTCTGAACTTCACGGCTTGGGCCTAACTTTCGATCCAAATGTTGTTGGGTTGTATCCTAAACGAGCTGGAGATAGCACATTCCATCACTCTTCTAAAAGGCCAAGAACTTTGTCATTTGATCGGTCTGAGGACCACACTACAAAGGGACATGCTGCGGATTCTGACAGTGGTAGTGGGACGACTGGACTGATTGGTAACTCTGTGATACACGAGACTGCTATAGCTGGACACGAGTTGGCCACTATAGGACAGATTAATGGGTTGAACTTAGATTCGGGTTCTGAACCGTTGGTTGGGTCTTCTCCGCCTGCTGGAAGTGAAAGTTTGGGTAAGCAGATTAACGTGAATTCAGGTGATAACAAGTTGATGGCTTTTGGGAAAACTTGCAAGGACGTGGGCTTGAAGATTATATTCCGTAAAAGAAGTCTCGATGACCCGTCTAATGAAGGCCGTTCCTCTTCTAAAAAGCAGTGCTATGCAACCATTAGTCAACCATCTCATTCGGTGACGTTCCCAGACCCGGATCCTTTCACTACTCTGACCGATTTCCCTTGCTTGGCTAATCTGCCAGGTAAACTTCGTCATTGTGCCAGATTCTTTAAATTTTTCAACAACTACCTCCTGTTGTTCCCCTATAGTGGCTACTTTCCCTTGTAGTAACTCTGTTTTTTGAAAATCTGTTGTGTTGGACCCTGTTATGATTGTGGATTGCCTTTCCGGGAACTTGACCTCCCATGCTGCTGTGGCTGAGCTGGATCAGCCAAGCCAGCAACAATGATACTTTTAAGCTGGAACTGTAGGGGGCTTGGTCACCCTCTATCTGTTCACACAATTGGACGACTAGTCCATGATTGACGGCCTAGTTTCCTCTTTCTTATGGAAACCAAAACCACGGTTAACTTAGTCAACCATATCCTACATAACAAAGGCTTTGTTAATTCTGCGGGGGTGGATGCCGAAGGTTTGAGTGGGGGCTTGTGGGTAGGGTGGAAAGTTAATTTCACCGTCTCTATTCTCCACCAATCGAAGCACCTCACCCTACTTTCAGTAATTGATGAGTTCCAACTAAGCTGGCGTCTTGCTCTTATCTATGGTTTGACTTCCCTCAATAGTAGAGCGGCTGTTTGGGATGCTATCCGGGATACTTTGGGGCAGCAATCTGGGCCCCTTTCGTGTATAGGTGACTTCAATCAAGTCCTGCATCATTCAGACAATTGGGTTCCCCAACCAATCACCAAATTCCTGAGGTTGCTTGTTTCCAGGAATTTCTTTTCAATCTTAGCTTGTCAGAAATCCCCTCTGATGGACCTTATTTTACCTGGACCAACAACAGAGCTGGTAGTAGTTGCATCTTTGAGCGGTTGGACAGATCCTTCTGTAATGGGGACTGGGCTTCCTTAAATCTAAGCACAACTGTTACCAATCTCCCTATTCATGGCTCAGATCACTCACCTATTCTACTTTATACCAGTCAGGATGGTAGTAGGAGGAAGCGCTTATTCAGAATTGATCGTTTTTGGACCTCCTATGATGAGTGTAAAGCTATCATCTGTTCTTCTTGGCAAGAGACCTTTCAGGCTTCACCTTTGTTTATTGCAACCAAAAGACTTCGTGATACTCGACATAATCTCTTGAATTGGTCTAGGAAAGGAGTGGGCTCTCTCACGCACAGAATTGCTGATACCACATCTCTTCTTAAAGATATCGAGTTAGCTTTACCCTCTCATAAGGATTTTGTGCAAGAAGCGGCAGTTCGAAATCAACTTGAACAACTCCTGCCCCAAGAAGATATTTATTGGGCCCAGAGGGCTAAAACTAGATTTCTGGCTTTGGGCGACAAGAATACCACCTTCTTTCATAAGGCTTCAAACATCAGGAGACAGGGTTCTAGGGTCAAAGGCATAAATAATGCTCAGGGTATTTGGACGAACAACGAGGAAGAATTTCGTTGCATTCTAACAAATCACTTCCGGAATATCTACAGTGAACCGAACTTGTCCCCTGATATGGAAGATTGGAATTGTTTTGATAAACGCCTCTCTGCAGATCATTTTGCTTGGATTGAACGCCCTTTTGATGCCAGTGATGTTAAACGGGCGGCCTTTCAAATTGGGGAGACAAAAACGCCAGGGCCGGATGGTTTTCCAGGATGCTTCTTCCAAACGTATTGGGACATTGTGGGTCCCTCAATCACTAGTGGTGTTTTATCCTTTCCTAACTCGGGAAGAATGCTCCTTGAGATCAACTATTCCCATATTGCCCTAATTCCCAAAGTTCCATCCCCAACGATTCCTGGTGACTTCTGACCAATCAGTTTGTGCAATGTCTTATATAAAATTATCTCCAAAACTTTGGCAAACAGGATCAAGCATATTCTCCCTTTTTATATCTCTCCATCTCAGAATGCATTTGTTCCAGTAAGGCTTATTTCTGATAGTTCCTTATTAGCCTGTGAGTTCTCCAACCTTATTGCTCATAATAAGGCTGGTAAAAAGTTTATGGCTGCACTCAAGCTTGATATGAGCAAGGCCTTCGATAGAGTGAATTGGAGCTTCCTGTCTACAACTCTCCGTAAAATGGGTTTCTCGGATAGATGGGTGAATCTTCTGCACCAATGTTACTCTACAGTATCCTTTTCCATTCTCTTAAATGGCACTCCCTCAAAGAAGTTTTATCCACAGAGAGGTCTTCGCCAAGGAGACCCCCTTTCTCCCTACCTATTCATTATTTTTTTGGAAACTCTCTCTTGCGTGCTTAATAAGCTAGATGAATCTGGGAATTGCAAGGGATTAAAGCTCTCCAGGAATGGTGTTTCCCATTCACACTTATTCTTCACAGATGATTGCCTTATCTTTTTTTAACATTCGTTGGAGAGCCGTGGTGCGCTAAAAAAGGCGTTGGATGATTTTAGTCACTTCTCGGGCCAATGTATCAATCCTCAAAAGTAGCCCATCACTCTAAGCCCCAATACTCCCTCATTTTTCTCGAGGCATTTTAGAGACTTCTTTCATGTTCCCATTAGCTCTAAGCCCGCCCCTTACTTGGGTTTACCGCTCGAAATTTCAGCCAACAAAAGGGATTGCTTCAGTTTCATTATTGATAAGGCTAATAAGTCTCTAGCAGGATGGAAATCTGATATCTCCCAAGCAGGAAAGCTATCTTTGATCAAATCTGTTCTATTTGGCCTTCCTTTGTACTTGTGCTCATCATACAAGCTCCCGACCTCTATCTGCTCGAAGCTCAATGCTATCTCTGCGAATTTTTGGTGGAAAATTGGGGATAAAAAACCTATCCATTGGTTGTCTTGGAAAAAGATAACTGCTTATAAAAGAGAAGGTGGATTGGGCATTCAAAATATGAAACTAGTTAATCAAGCTATTCTGGCTAAGCAATGCTGGCGCCTCCTCAACAATCCTTCCCTGCTCACTGCAAAAATTCTTCTTCCTCGATATTGCAGCAAGGACAGCCTCCTTAAGGTAAAACCCCATTCTAACTCCTCCTGGGCTTGGAAAAGTATACTTTGGGGAAGAGATCTCATCGCTCAGCACGTCTCCTGGAAAGTCGGTAATGGGGAAACTATTAGCCTTTTCCATGATAAATAGATTCCCCAATTGGATAAACCTCTTAGTCATCTCATCCCTTTTGATGGCTCTGATACGCTCAAGGTCTCTTTTCTTCTCCATCAAACAAACAGTGGACCTACTTGGGATTTGAACAGAATCGCGGATATCCTCCCGTCCTTCCTCATCCCGAGAGTCCTTGCAATAACCCTTCCAAATCATGATTGTGCGGATCAATATGTCTGGCCATTTACAACTTCTGGCCAATACTCCACCAAGTCGGGTTATAGATCTCTTTATGATAATCATCGGGGTAACCAGAGACCTTCCGTTTGGATTCACAAAGGGCATAATGTGTGGAAGTTGGTTGGCACCTGGACCTCCCTGAGAGAGTTAAAGTGTTCATTTGGAAATGCTTAAAGGGTGTCTTACCTGTCCGTAGTAATTTGGCTTCTCGCTTACCTCAAATCTCTTCCATTTGTCCCATTTGTCTCATTTGTGATAGTCAAGAAGAAACCACAGCTCACTTGTTTTGCCACTGCAGCATCTAATCCACGGTTTGGGTGGAAAGCGAACTTCCACAGTCTACTTTGGCTATATCTGCGAACCTGGTCTTCCAAGATTGGTTATTGGACTGTCTCATTCTTCTTCAGGATGACAAGGGGTTTTTTTTTCTATTTGTTGCCATTCTCTGGTCTATATGGAAGCAAAGAAACCTTTTAATCTTCTCTAATGTGGCCTTCAACACCAGTGAGACTATGGCAATAGCTAAAAACAATGTGCACTAGTTTCAACGGGCTTCTATATGGCATAAGTGATCCTCTCTGAGGCGACAGAGTAGTAATAATCCATCTTTCGTCTTAAAAGCTTTTCCAGCCAATTTCTCTCCACAGGCCTTGTGTCTCTTACATGTAGATGGTGCATGGAAAGATGGACAACCCTGGTGTGGTTTAGGTTTCACTGCTAGTTTGTTGGACGGATCCCTCTTAGCACAACGAGCTTGCTCTTATTATAGTTCTAGTCCCCTCCAATCGGAACTTCTTGCTATTCAGGAAGCGGTTAAATGGTCTATAGCTCATAACTACAACTTTGTCCATATATTTACTAACTGTTTTAATGCAATTATGTAGATCGCAGGGCAGAGTGAGTGTCACTACAGTGACACCTTTTTGGTACACAACATCAGAACGGAGATCTCAAGACTGAATTTTTGCAAGATCTCCAAGGCTACACGGAGAGAGGTCTACCGAGCTCATGATTTAGCCCATCATGCCATCTCCTCTTTTGTGCATCACTCTGACACGGGGATGGTGATTGACAGGACCTTTGCGCTTCATTGTTTGATGTCGTGTGTATTAGTTTCTTATTTCTATGTTTCTGTTGTTGTATATTTGTTAACTCTTGTGTAATCTCTCCTGTTATCTATGCTATCTTCTCTCTATTTCCAAAAAAAAATCTGAAAGACAGGATACATATATAAAAACGATTATAGAAACCTATTTTGTTTATTATACAAATACAGAAATAAATATGAATATATACGAAGATAATATCAATACATACAAATACATATACACGTATAATGTGTAAATTTGTATATAGTATATAAATGCATATTTATCTAAGAACATAAATATGTATAGGCACTAGCGATGCCAGTATATAAAGAGTGGGTTCAGCCAACCCCACGGAAAACCAAAAAATTACTACTATTATATTAAAATTTCCTAAAAATTCATAAATGAACTCCCTAAATTTGGTGGTGACACCATTGGATAACTCCTAAAAGTTCATGAAGTTTGTGGTTTGTTTGTATCCTAGTCACTCATTTTGTTCTTTTGATAAGAAGATGTTGATCTGTCTTGCTAGGTTGTGCTTTAAATGTGATTTTTGTTGGAATAAGATTTTTAATTGCCATTAGTGTAATGTTTTTCTTTGATTTATGGTTTGTAAAAATATTTGATGTTTATGAATGAACCCATACTCCTGAACTCCTGGAATCGCCACTGTAGTAGCACGTTTAAGGGAAGTAATTTTCAAACTCAGTTTTAGATGAATGCACTATGTTCCTTCTCCTCCGGTGCAACTGTTATGTGTAATTTTTCACGAGAGCGGATCCGCTGTCCCAATTTTCGTGTCCCAACTTCCTGTCCCATCCATCCGAGCCGTCTTTTCGAGCAATCAACGCTCGGATTTCATCTCACCCCAAACAAATCTGAGGCATCCATATTCATTTGTGAATCTGAGCCGTTGATTGCTCGGATGGACGGCTCGGATGGACGGGACAAGGAGTTGGGACACGGAGATTGGGACAGCGGATCCGCCAACATTTTTCACCAAGCACCCACATAGTAACTTTATGGATAAGTGGGTTATAAATGAGGATCCGGATCCTCTATGAGGAATTCTCTGTGAGGATCTTGTGAGGGTTTTGTTGTGGGCTTGACAACACACTAAAAAGGAGATCCAATGGCTCACAATTCCCTTCCTTGTTTTAAAATCAAAACGGCGTCGTTTCATTGGAAAAAAATCTGACGGAATAGTAAGCCACCACAAACGACGTTTTCTTCTACTTCTTCTTCCTTCGTTATTTTATTCCTCAAACTGTTCTTCTCTATTTCATCATAGCAAAGAAAGAAACCCCTTGGTTGTCATTTTTTTTGGGAAAATTTGAGGTAAGAGATAATCTAACAATTTTGGAAAAAATTGAATAAAGGAAAAAATTACGCCAATTGAAATTTGAGCTAACAAAGAAGAACAAATCTGGGAAAAAATAAATAAAGGAAAAAAGATTAAGCCACTTGAAATTTGAGTAACACTAACAGAGAAGAAGAAAAGTTAATGGAAGAAGAAACTGCCGTTTGTGTGGCTTGCCATCCTGTCTGTTTTTTTTCCATGAAACGGTGCCGTTTTGATTTAGAAAAAAAAAAAGGACAAAAAATGACAACCGAGGGGTTTCTTTCTTTGCTATGATGAAATGGAGAAGAACAGTTTGAGGAAGAAAATAACGAAGGAAGAAGAAGTAGAAGAAAACGTCGTTTGTGGTGGCTTACTATTCCGTCAGATTTTTTTCCAATGAAACGACGCCGTTTTGATTTAAAAACAAGGAAGGGGATTGTGAGCCATTGGATCTCTTTTTTGGTGTGTTGTCAAGCCCACAACAAAACTCTCACAAGATCCTCACAGAGAAATCCTCATAGAGGATCCGGACCGTTAGATTTTTTTCCAATGAAACGACGCCGTTTTGATTTAAAAACAAGGAAGGGGATTGTGAGCCATTTGATCTCTTTTTTGGTGTGTTGTCAAGCCCACAACAAAACTCTCACAAGATTCTCACAGAGAAATCCTCATAGAGGATCCGGATCCTATAAATGAGGTAAATGACTTTTTAAAGATTTTATTTACTCCCTCCATCCCATTTTGGTAGTCCCACGAAAAGACGTGTAATTTTTTAATAAAAAATAAAGTACTTCCGTTTATCATTTTTTAAATTTTTTTTGCCCCAAATTAAAGAACTAAATATCTTTAATTTGGTAATAAGAAACTCGAAAAATCATGTGTGGAAATATTTTATTTTTTTATTCAAAAATTATAGGTCTTTTCGTAGGATACTATCAAAATGGAACGGATGGAATAGTATTTTACAATCCACCCAAACTCATCAAACCACTCGATTGACACTTTTGGTCCTAATTAAATGCACGAATAATTACTTTATTTTTTTTATTTGAAAATTACATGTCTTTTTAGGAGGGACTATCATATTGATTGGGGGAGAGCATATAAGGCAAACTTTACTTACACCCCTTGTGGGTTGGCCTATGTGCGGATACAGTCCTAACATTTAATTTGTTGAACATAACCACCTTATATTTTGCGAAAGATTGAATCTGCATCCAATTCCGTCTTATTTGACAGATTTAGGAAATTGGATATAAATTTCCTCATCTTTTTCCTCCATCTTCTTCCTTGAATCTAAGCAATATGGTAAAAATTTAATTTGAGCCATTCATAATGTAATAATCAAGAGTAGCATCTCTGTGGTAATACCAGGCTAGACGTTGATAACTCATAATGTATAGTTTGACGAGTACTACATCTATAACTCATAATCAAAATATAGATTTATAGTTTGATGACTCATAATCAAAATATTTTGTGCCACGTAGTCTGATACTCGGATCTTTATCACTATACTTAATTTGAATTAATTTATTTGACTATACAAAAATAGGGTCATTACACATAATGTATAGGGTGTAACTTACGCGCCAAGGCCAGACCATAGGGTGTAACTGTGTAAGTGAAGTTTGCCCTATATAAATAATTGAGTGAGGGGAAAATTAAGTGCTCCATTTAAAGGTAGAAAGAATTTATATGGGGTCTTGATACATGTTAATGCCATGTGCTCACATCCCACAAGTCAACATGAAACACTAGCTTTAAAATCAACTCAAACTTTTCCACTTCCCTCCATCATCTCCACACCCCTAAATTAATGTCATTAAGAAAGGCTCCCAATATACTTTATGTTTTCTATTTGGAATTTAACCTAACTGTAGGCCATTCCTTATTAGGCCCCTTTGCTTTTTTGAGCCTTTTCAAAAAGCCCAACAGCAAACCGATAGTAAGTAGTAGCCTATCTATACACAGAAGAAACTTTACGGTAGAGAGAGGTCGGATAATTGGGTTGTTGTCTGATGTGTCAATGTCATTGATCCTCCAATACATCTGCAAGTGGAGTTGAAATAGCTTTTATAATTCATGGAACCCACTGCAGTTTCCGTTGGTAGGGATTGTTTTAAATTGTTATTGTAGAGAAGAGAAAAGCCCGTAGAGCACGGTTTAATATAGGCCGTTACATATCGCATTGGCCGATTAGTAATGATTTTCGTGTCATCCGATATCGTACATCCCAATATATAGTTGAGATGAAATATTGTATCAGGTGGTCTCATAATGTATCAGTCTACTCCTGATTCACAGACCAAGTTCACGCCGCTACGGCCAATATTCGAGCTTTTCTAAATTTTTGTTAAAACTGGAAAAATCGGTTCTGATACGTATTGTTTGCTACTTCCCACACCGTTAGGTCTGTTACTGCAACCCGTTACCGTTACGTCACTACAAGAATTGTGTAGTTTGCGACTAGTTTTTGGCGAAAAACAGAATCTTGGGGGTGTTCCACTAACAAAAAATTGTTTTTTCCAAACACCGAGACAGGTCATTCTCTCACAACACATCACATAAAAAACCGTGAAAAACCAATTTTTTCAAAAAACTGAGTTAGTGGAACACCCTATGGTTCTAGTGATAACGAGCTACCTTAAACGCATGTACCAATTCCTTTGTTAAAACCTTGTTACTGAGAAAAATATTATTCGGTTTTGAGGCAATTCCCTTAAGTATGTTTTCTAGATTCACAGGGACGAATCTGCTGTTTCGTCCCTGTGAATCTAGAAAACATACTTGCCGATATCCAATTGAGCTGATTTTTTACGGGGGCCCCTAAAATAATATTTTAAAATTTATGGTATTTTTTTGAAATTTTTTTGGGGCCCGCAGTGGGGCCCCCGCGTGGTGTACGTGCATGATCCGTGCATGATTCGTGCGTACACATAGTCGGGTTCATTCCCTTACACCCTCCCTCCACCCCACATTTGTCTGGGGTGAACTGAAGTTCGTACACCTATGTATGATGAAGAATAGAGTCTTGAACCTAAAGAATCTATCTTTACATGATACTTTGGAGGACAGATTAATGTTATTTACTCCTTCCTCTGTAATTAATGAATGAGATTGTCGTAGGCAAAATCACCAATGAACTAGGTTGTCTGATCACCTTCTGGCCTGGACTTTTCTACTTGCAGGAGTAAGGCTGCATACATAATCTTTTACCATACGAGAGCTAGCTTCCTCCATTGAATATCCTTTTTCCCTTAAAAGATATCGATCGTTAGGTGTTACACACGCCACTCTGGAAAGCAAGTCATAGGTAATGGACAAAGGGAAGCTAATTAAAACTTAATATACATATGCTTGGGATTGCAGATTGCAAACTAGTAATATAATAAAACACAATGCCATAAAACAATACACTTGGAAAGAAGATTGATTCCCACTGCCCTCTCTCTCTCTCTCTCTCTCTCTCTCTCTCTCTCTCTCTCTCTCTTGTGATTTCTAGAATATAAATCTCATATACTATAAACCATGGATCTTGATGGGAAGGTCCCAAAGCAAAAGGAGTGAAGTCTAATCTTGACGCCAAGGTGTTAGTGGGTTTTGGGAGGGGCCATCCCCTCGTGCTCCCGATTGCATCCTCCCTCAATTATTATGCCTACCTCGATCATCACTTTGTATCAACTCTTATCTTTTGATCATTTCTTTTTTAGTTTTATATGTAACTTACCCTCTCCCTTTCCAATTTCTTTTAGAACAACTACATTTTCAATGTAATTTTCACACCAAAAAAAAAAAAAAAAAAACACTCACTACTGTGAAATTAATTCTGTTACTGTAGGAATAAATATATGGGAAAAACAGAATCTGTAATTTTTATTAATAAATCACAGAAACATAAACGGGATGCGGAATTGAAAATGAAAATTATACGAATAAACAAGAACACAAACTATAATTGATAAAGGAAAATTCAAACCGAATCCCGTATTTCATACGGTCTCCTTAAAGCAAAATACGCTGCCTCGATCACCGGATGGACGCTTGAGTATCTTCGGCGTCTGCTTCCCAGGATAAGACGGTTGCACAATTACGGCTGCACCTCACCGGAATTGCTCGGCGAACTAAACTGTGTTGTACTCTCTCACACAGAACACGAACTCGATTACAAAGGAATAGAGGAGTGTTGATTTTCAGTGTGTGAAACATAGAGAGGAGATGCCAATATATAGTGTTCATAGGGAGCCTTTGAATTTAATATGGGGAGCCTTAAAATTCAATACGAAAATCAATACAAAATTGAATTTCCGTAACCGCAAATATAAATTGCATGAATGATTGTCTATTTAATTCATGTAATTGAATTTGAAATCAATTTGTGCTACTAGAAACAACATAAAAGATTTTATCCACCAACGTCCTCCGTATCTGGATGATGCATAAAAGAGGAGATGGCATGTTGGGCAAGCTCATGAGCCCACTGGATCTCTTTTCGGGGAGCTTTGCAGATTTGACAAAAAGCCAACTTCGAAATCTTGTTCTTGATGCTGTGAAGTAAAAAAAGTCATTACAATGACATTCAATCCTCCCTGCAATCTGCATAATGGCATTAAAGCAGTCAGAAAATATGTGTATAACATTGTAATTATGAGTTAAAGACCATTTAAGAGCTTCCTGAATGGCAAACAGTTCTGAATGGTGGGGGATGGAACTATAAGACGAAATAGCCTGTTGAGTCAGGAAATATCCATTCGGCAAGCTAGCGGTAAACCCTAAACCGCACCAAGGATGTCCATCCTTCCAAGCTCCATCGACATGAAGAATACAAGTATTATGTGGTAAGCAGTTATTTGGGTATGCTTTAACGACAAACGAAGGATTCTTGATGCATTGGTGGGATCCCGTTTTATCCCGCCTATACCATAGAGAAGCCTGCTTGAACCAATGAGCATTATCTTTAGCCATAGCCATAACTAAACTACTATTAAAAGCCATGTTGTTGAAGACAAACTGATTCCTTTGTTTCCAAATGGACCATAGAATGCCAATGAAGAGGAAAATTTTGTCCTTATCATTTTGAAGGAGAATAATCCAGTCCATTAACCAGTCTTTGAAAACCAAGGATGCAGAGACACCCAAAGAGAAATGAGGAAAGTCACTAATATCCCAGACAACACTAGAATTATTGCAAAAGCAGAACAGATGGGCAATGGTCTCTTCCTCACAATCACAGAGGGGGCAGATAGAAGAAATTTGAGGCATTCTCAAAGCAAGACCACTCCGCACTGATAAAATACCCCTTAGGCATTTCCAGAGAAAGACCTTGACCCGCTCAAGAAGATCCATAGTCCAAACCATGTTCCAAACGTTGTGCCCTTTGTAAATCCAGACAGAAGAGCTTAGTCTTCCTCGATGATTATCATAAAGAGACCGGTATCCTGACTTGGTGGAGTAGCACCCATTTGTCGTGTATGGCCACACATATTGGTCTGGGCAGTCAAACTTTGGCAGGTTAATGGCTAAAACCTTGGGGATAAGAGTATTATATAATATATATTTTATGGTTTGAAAGTTGGATCTTTGTGCTTCAGTCCAACTGGACTTGTGTTGTGTCAAGTTCTAATTGGCTTAGAGTTTTGGCTATTAGTTGTCATCTAATCAATTATGCCATTTGAATTCTGGAAAATCACAACTGTTGGTCAACACAATATTGAGCACAATGAATTCACAGAGTAATTAACTTCACAATTGTATTGGCTTTTTCTTCGGGTAACTTAGAGCCTATACATCCAATTCACTAGACAATTTCTCATTTAATCCTTAATAAATTTTGTTCATTATTTATATGGTTTAAACCCACTCGGACCCACCTCAAAAGGTTATTGGGTCCTATTTTATTTTATTTTAGCTCAAAATGCCAAAAAATATTATGAACAAAATGCCCCATTTCCAACAGTTGCTTCTGTATATATCCATGTTGTATATCACAGACAATTAATTGACTTACAAAAACTAATCCGAAGACTCCATTTTTTCCATTTTCCCTTCTTCATATATACTTTATCACATTTGTCACTGTCCGCGCGCGTAAAGAGGAGTGATAGAGTACATAGATGTGGAAAACTTTGGGGGCAATAACACAAGAACATTACTGGCATGGCATGGGGCTCACCTCACAGTTAGTTGAGGCTATCAAAGGATCATGAAACAATGCTCGTGGGCATCAACTTTAGCTTCTTCCTACTTTAAAGTATGTATATATATATATATATTTTTTTATTTTTATTTTTTATGTTTTGCATGTCCAGTCAAATGATATGTAATAATTATTATAGTTATGCAAGTGGAGTGATAGCCAAGTTGTAGACACCATGTACTCTCATGCATTTGACACGAGTTCAAACTTCACTAACTACAATTAACAATACTGGCTTCCGTTGAACAAATTACACTAGCCATGTTCGTTTCCCAGTTTAGTTTTAGTTTTAGTTTTGATGACTCATCATTTCCCTCATTTCTCTCTCTATCTCTCTCCACTAAACTATCTAACCAAACACAGTCAGTATATTATTCGCTATAATGCTATGCATACAATTAAAGTCCAACTTAATGATGATGCTATTGATAGCTAGAGTTAGTCTTAAGGATCTAACGAGTTTTTATTAACACTGTGATTATGGTTTGAAAGTTGGATTTTTGTGCTTCAGTCCAATTGGACTTGTGTTGTGTGTCAAGTTCTAATTGGCTTAGAGTTTTGGCTATTAGTTGTCATCTAATCACCTTTCATATCATCTATATGCTTCTGAAGTTTTATCATTTGGTTTGACTGAAACAAACCTATGAAAACACAAAGGTCCTCAAAGTTCATTAATGCGTCAAAGACGGGCACACGTTTTTGAGTAATCATTTATGTAGTACCCCATGATGAAGCAATTTTGGGCTCACCCGGAGATGAGTTCTTCAACCGCTTCATCTGATTTCCTGGATGATCGCCACTGAGATCGATCACCTGCAAAAAGAACTAAGGACACCAGTGTAGTGTCAGCCAACACCCCTCCGATGCCTAAATCAGTCGAGTTTGTAGAAAGTAGATAAAGAGGAGATGTAGTGTCTCTCCGTAGAGAAAGTGTCCTACCTCAATGGGTGAATGTAGATGTGTTTATATAGGCGCAGGAGGTAGAATCCCATTAGGATTAAGTCGCTTGGACTTGGAGGTGTGGATTAGTTTGGCACATGTGGAGTCCAACAGTCGTAGCTTTCCTAGATCTCTTAGGATTAGGAACCCCCCCTGGAGATTGGAGTGTTTAGAGTTACCCCCTTGGGGATTGAGGCGGTGTAGGAAAGTCCTGACACGCCTAGGAATCCTAATTGGAATGTATATCCTGGGATTCATAGTAATTCGGTGTAGCTAAGCGTTCTCAATCCGAGTAGACTAGTTATCCGGGTTGGTTATCCACCTAGCCGAGCTGAACAGGCCTGATCAGTGGTTAATTTTATACTTATCACCCATAATCATCCAATACCACACAGGTAGATGAGACTGGCCCATACGCTTTGTCATGTGCCCCATACAAATGTGCGGTATTAAAAAGCTCTGAGGCAGCACCGACTTATTTTTCCTACTTGTGATTGTGTTAATCTACTGAAGCAAAAATGATTTCTATGAGAGATTCTAAATATTTCTTGCGTCATAGTATTATAGTTCAAAATTTGTTTATATCAAGATTATCCGGATCCTATTTTCGTGCAGCGTATTTGGTCAGGATCATAGGAGTTGTTGGCGTAGAAAAATACTTGGCCATATATCTACTTTTCCCTTCCTTTAATTCAATCAATCCTATAGGTAAGCATTAGAAAAACAAAAAGCAAAGGAAAAAGTAGGGCCCAAGAAGGTCTCTTGTGACCCCATTCCAAAGGCAGCAAAAAGGAAGGTTAGGAAAATTGAACAAAACAGATGGGAAAGAGGAGAGAAACACTTAAACAAAAGTAGCAGTGGAAAGCTGTCAATACCACTGCCCCTGGCCTCCCCTCCTTTTCCTTTTTAAAAGCTAATCAAAAATCACCAAAAAAGAAACACAGTTCAGAAACAGCAAGCACAAGATCTGAAACAAAACCCATTTGACAGAGAAACAGAGAACAACTGAAGGGAAGAAGCAATAGTAGAAGAAGAAGAAGAAAGAGAAGAGAATAACTCATGAACAGCATGAGAGGCAGAGAAACCAAAGGCCCTCCTTCAACAGATCTCCTGGTCTGTTTTCCTACCAGAGCCCATCTTACACTAATGCCTAAGCCCATCTGCAGCCCCGCCCGTCCGGCTGATTCCAACAAACACCACCACCACCATCACCAACCAACAACCACCCCCACCACCTCCGAAAAATGAGCAGTAGAGGTGGTGGTGGCCAAGCCAGCCCTCTCTTATGGTCCAAAACCAAGCCAGTGGGCCCGGATATCTCCGAGCCCACATCCCCAAAAGTCACATGCGTCGGACAGATCAAAGTCCGGCCCAAGGCCTCCTGCAAGAATTGGCAATCGGTCATGGAAGAGATAGAGAAACTTCACAACGACAGAAAGCAGAAAAAGAAATCATCCACTTGGGCTGAAGCACTCGGATTCAAAAAAGATACAATGCAGTTCTTGACCTGTTTAAGGAGAATTCGATTCGACTTTCGGTGTTTTGGTTCGTTTCCTACCTCAGACGTCACTTCCGATGAAGAAGACGAAGACGAAGAAGAGGAAGAATACCCGAAAAAAGGAAGCGTTGAGGAGGAAAAAAGTGATGGAAATGAGAACTCAAGTACGGTCTTCTCCAAATGGTTCATGGTTTTACAACAAGAGAAAAACACTAGGTTTACTTCTAAGGAACAGAGTGAACAGAGGAAACAGAGTGAGGAAGATTCTGATAAGGAAGAGCCTACTGTTGCACCATGTGGTCCACCACCAAATGCCCTCTTGCTGATGCGGTGCAGGTCTGCTCCTGCGAAAAGTTGGTTAGAGGAGAGAGAAGATGAAGAGAGAGAAAACAAAGAAGAAGAAAAGAAAGAAAAGGGTGAAGTGAAGAACGAAGAGAAGAGGAGTAGGAGCTTGGAAGTATTGATGAGGGGTGATACTGATTTCTACAATCTTTCACCTGAACATATTGCGAAGGAAACTTGGGTTGTTGGTGGTTTGACGGATGCAATATCGAGGAGTCGAAGTTGGAAGAGATAATTCGCAAAAACTGGTCCGAATACCCTGAATTATCAATAAAGAGAGGAGATGATACGCAAATTTTTCAAGGTGAATCAATTTAATTTCTCATGATCCTCTTCTGCATTTTCTTTCTATAGTATTTTATATATTTGATTCTTGTATTTTCTTTTCTTTTTTTCATTAACAGTTTAGCTTACAGATTGTTGTAGCTTACAGATTGTTGTCCTAAATGTGTTTTGATTTGCAAATTAATGTACAATGTATATATTTTGTCTTGCCTTGGAAAATACATTTGCTTCCATTGAGACCATTTTTATTCTTAGTGTAGTATTTCTTTCTTAATACATTAACTGTGTGAATTGGACATTTTTTTTTTTGATAACCGAATGTCCAGGTCAGCTTACGCACACCTCGACTAATCCGGGGCCCTGGAGGTAACGACCGGGCATAATCCCCAGTGGCCCAAAAGTTTTGCCGGCAAAGGAAATCGAATCTGAGACCACTTTGCCACCCCTGAGGTTGTGAATTGGACATTTCTGGTCTCTTTTTTTATTATAAATTCATGAGGCCATGTTTTTGTCAATTCAATGCAACTATTGATGGATGAATTGCTGTTGTAAAATCAATAATACAAATTAAATCATAGAATGTGCGATAAATTTTGCGGATGCTATAGTGATAATCCCACTCACTTTTAGTCCATTGATACTTTCCCTTTCTAAGTTGGCCAATCAAACATGCCTTAAAATAATGAACTTGTAATTTGTTTCTATTCTATTTCTGTATTTTTGTTTGGAAGGATTGCAATCATCGCAAAGCATAATGCAGCAGTGAGAAGTGAGAACTGGGGAAGAAAAAGCAGTGGTTAAGACTTAAGAGCTTTATTAGGTTCAGTTGGGTTATTAATATTTTAATGACTCACATGAATTCGGTAAAGAATTTTAGGCTCAGGTTCTAAATAAGGGTAGCTAAGTGGTCCTAGACTTTATGACTTAGAAACATATCAACTTCTTGGGGCAGGTTGCAAGAACTTTGAATTTTCTAATCTCGGCGTGAATTGTCTGTCTTTAACCGGACCGAAAAACGGATCTAGTTGAGGTACACGCAAATTGACCCGAACAATCCGGACTGCCAAACCAACAAAAAAAGAAAGGGGTTCAAATTTTCTTAGCTCCCTGTAGTTTTCTCCATTTGGATCTCCACGTAATTCCCGGAAGAAAATCATGGCAAGGAAAAAAGAGGTCGGTTCTTGCAATAATGTTTGATGATTTTGTCTTCTTGCCTCTCACTCTAACCCTTAGATTAAGCCCCCACAAAGTTAGGTAGTCTCTGTGTAGAAAGTGACATTCACGAGACTGCTAGCTAGGGAGGCCAAATTTTCAAATGATTCCGAAATAGAGAGGTCATTAGACCATCTCCAACAACCTCTCTAGTCTCTATATCTCCGGCGAGATTAAAATGGCGAGTCAAACCAACGAATCCAACTCCTAGCAGCCTCACTTCTCACCTCGCCATTTCGTCCCCAGCTACAGTACCTCGCCATAGGCGGCGAGAGAAGGCGAGCTCGCCAGGATCTCTCTCTCTCTCTCTCTCTCTCTCTCTCTCTCTCTCTCTCTCTCTCTCTCCTCTTAGCCGGAAAAAAACGAATTGCCGGAGGAGTGATCATACGTAAAATCGATTTGACAGAAGAAGGTTGAAGGTCTCGTCAAGGCGATGTCAATGGTCTAAGACTCGTCGCCTGAGAAGTTGGTCGGAGCTCGCACGCGCCGGTGAAGGTCCACGCGTGCGAGAGAGTGAGATCCACTCTCACGGTTGACGTGCACGCGCGGCACTGGGTAGAAGATGAGTCAGATTGTGTTTTTTTTTTTTTTTTTTTGAGCCAAGTGCAAGTTTGTTGGTTAGATGTGGTATTTTTTAGCTAGCTATGACACATTTTCTAGCCAATTTGGTGAGAATTATGTTGAGTCTGTTAGAGATACTCTTAGGTACCATTTGAATCTGTTACCATATTCATCATGAACCTACAACATGGACATGAGTGACAACATTGGCGAAAGAGAATGTGGTCACTTTCTTCTCCAAAGTGGGCCGGTTCAAGCTCATATTGCACAAACAAGGAGAGCCTTCCAACTGATTCGGGCGGGTTGGCCAAGGTCTGGGCCAAGTCCAACGAGTTCAACCGAAATGCTCTCCCGGCTTGAGAAGACAGTATATATAGATCGTTTCTGGATACGTGACTGATTGTCATATGATGCCCGAGTAGAATAAATTCGTAACGTCACAAAATCATGAATAGATTGGGCACAGGAGCAACTCGAGGTAGATGCAAGATTTTTTTTCTCTCGCTATTACTTGGAAATAAAAGTTCATATTTCGAAACTCGCTAACTCCTACGTTTTGTCAATCCGACTAAAAAAAACTATCCAATACATGAACCCACTAACACTAGATCACATTGAAAAATTCTTACCATCACATCCAAGCCATCCCTCAAAAGAACGAATCCGGGGTTCTGCGCACTCCTCGGCTGTCCGATCGTGTTCTGGACGGCTCAGATGTATTTAAATTTTTTACCGGTAAAAATAAATTAAAAATAAATTAAAATTGCCGAAAGCATCGGGGCCGTCCAAAATATGATCGGACGGCTGAAAAGCACCCCTGGTCCCAAAGAACAAATGAACAAGACAGTGAAGAGCTAATCATTCTAAAATCAATCATTGAGAGAGAGAGAGAGAGAGAGAGAGAGAGAGAGAGAGGAGGAATCCTCTACCAAAACCACAATAAGGGAAGAGAATTCATTTTTGAGGAATAATATCCACACCAACCACATTCCCATGCCCAAGAAGTACAACTAGTGGACTATTTGAACGACCCATTGAGTAATCCACTAGCAGGTTGCAAATTGAAAAGTAAAGCAATGTACAAATATTATTGTATTTCTTTTAACACCACATGTACAAATATTCTTCAATCGAAACTAAAGAAGTCACGCCTTAATAATTTCTCTCTTAATTTCAACCATAGTGCCGCACTGAGACTTCCTTAACTCATCTTTTTTTTTTTTTTTTTTTGCGCGGATAAGTATTCCGTGTTTTGGAAGTATTTTTTGTTTTCGATTTAGATTTAGCTGCTGTACAATTTTACTGAGCTTTCCAACAACTCCCTGTTGTTGCCTATAATTTCTTTCACTCTTGATCCATTCTTGTAAATCTTGAAAGCTGGAATGGAGCTCACAGCCTCTGATTTTGCTAGGTAGGGATGGTCTTCAATCTCCACCTGAATTTAACAATGCCGAACCATAAATATTGCGACGTAAGTTAACCAATTAAGAACACTTTTATATTTCAATTCAATTTTTGTTTTTCATTTTGATATTTTTATTTCTAGTTCTAGGCATGGAGACGTATTTTTGTAAGGGGGGAGAAAGAAAAACCTTGAGGAAGTTGACCGATGGGAAGCCTTTGCAGACTTGTTCCATGAGCTGAAACACGTGCTTGTGGCGCGTTTTGTTGCAGAATAGCACCACAGTCATCCCTGTCATTTGGGAAATTAGTATAATGACAACATATATATACATACCAAGGTTGTAAATAACGGTAGCGGGCCTCGTGACATTAATGAATGTGGTGTTTTTGTATCGGTCATATGCGGTGGAAACACTATGCACAACAAAGTGGTTGTAGCGGAAATTAACTAGTTACCAGGAGCAGTTACAAAGTGTCTGAACTTTTCATTACTAGAGATGATGACCAAATTAGAACCAAACTCCTTCAAATTAGAACCAAAGTCCATGTCCTTTGTATCTTCACCATGTTGTTTCTTGAGCTGAATTCGGGCCTCGAACAGGGCCTTGCCCACCTCCTCATCACCTGGGGTTTCTCGTATCAGCGCCTCATAGTCTTGAATTGAAGCATCCCACCTCTCCATCTAATCAAGCAAAATCAAAAGTAAAACGAAACATCAAATTGCAGAAAAATTAACGAATTTTGACAAGTTCATGATATCTAAAAACGTATGTAAACAAAATTTTCTTAATTGCAAGGACATGGTAGTCACCTTGGCATTGCAGTTGGCTCTCCTCAATCTGGCCTTACTGTACGAAGGCAGAACATTGAGGGCTACAGTGCAATCTTCTGCTGCCTTCTCGAATAGGCCTAACTTAGATAGACAAGCTGCTCTGTTGCATAGCAGAATTGAGTTGTACGCGTCGTGTTCTAGTCCTTCACTATAAGCAGCAGAGGCTTCTGAGAATTTCGAGGCCTTGAAAAGCTGGTTACCGTTTGACCTCGCCATCGCCATGGCTTGAGCGCTCTTCAAAACCGCAGTTACCTTTTGGCTTGAATCAAGCCGCGCTGCCTGCTTACTGTAGGCCAGAGCATCCTCAAACCTAGAAACACAAAATAACAAAATCCTATTAATATATCGACGTTTGTTACGACTGTAAAGGGAAAATAATTGAAATGTTAATGGAGTTCTGAATTTTTATTTACCTTCCAGTGACCATATAAACTGCGCTTGAATTGTTAATAAATAAGCACCACAAGCCCTTCCAAAGAACCGAGTACAAGAGTCGATATCAAAATTTGGTCCCTTCTGAAACATGTTGTGAGCCTCTTGGTGCCTATGGAGCTTCAACAATGCATGCACTTGCATAGCATTTATCTTCATGGAAAAACAGTTAACATGAAACTGTTAGTAACTTGTGGTAAACACAATGGCATGACAAGGAATGGGGTGGACAGAGGTTGTCATGATTTCACCTGTGGAGCCGAATCGGCACCCGACGATATGGCGGAACGGCTCTCCTTGAGCAGTGAGATCCAATCTCCTAGCTCTGTGGCCTTGGTGCAACCATTGAGGTGTGTTTTCAGTGCTTCAGCTTTGGCTAATTCCTTGGAGTTCGCCTCGAGGCCCGAATGTTGGAAGTGATGGAGTGCTTTCTCTGGCTCTCCCAATCTATCATGCACAACATATGTTTTGTTATATACGGATTGAACTTTTGGTTCTTTAGTATTAAAGAGAAGCATTACAAATACCGCGCCAATGAAAAGCCTACATTATTGGCTTTCTTCATCGGATTAGATTAGGTTAGGGTATGAGATCCCCTCTCAACAAAATTCCTGTTCCCTGGTACCGATAATGCATCAAGTTCTTCTATTTGGATTGTCTCGGTTGCAAACGAACAAAGTTGCACGTGAGGAGCTCGAGGCTCGGCTTGTTAAGACTTTGCTCGACTTGTTTGGTAATTGAGCTAAGCTCGAGCATGAGTTTTGGCTCGTGTAGTAAACAAGTCGGCTAGTATAAAGAGTCTCGTTTAGTAAATTAACTTGGCTTGGCTCGTTAAGGGATTGGCTCGCTCAAGCTCAAGTTTTAGGCTCGTTTAGTCCGAGCTCGAACACTAGAAAGCTCAGCTCTCGTTTGCACCCGCAGCCATTTCGTTGAAACGAGGGGGGAGAGCTTTGATTTTTTGGGGCTAGACATTGGTTACATCGGTTGTTTGGAGATGAATGGTAGGATTCATAAGCAAAATGAGACGGCTACTTGGTAGGTAATAGGCTTATAGCACAGTTTTGGCCCAAAATCAACACCCAAACCCTCCAACTCTTAGGCTGTCTGGTGAGCATTCACACGTTCAAATCTTTTGACCCAAAAAACCACGACAAACATAAAAGTTTCTTGAATGGCAAACAAAAACAAAAAATGTTTCTTGGACTTGAAAAAGAAACAAGAATACGGCGGGAAAAAAATTACACCTTAGCATTTTTTCCTGAATGTTCAAGGAAAAGAAATTTAATTTGTTTTTGTGAACATTTTCATTCAAAAGCAGGCTAAAGGGGCAGGGTTCTGCTTTGTGGGCCAAAACTGTGCGGGTTTAAGACATAGCACACCTACCGGCTCTTTTAGGCCCAGCAGGCCATCCCTTCTGTTTTACAAAACCCATTTTGCTAATAATGTTATATTGATTCGGTGGTTATCTCTGAGACTTGTTTAAAACAAAAGTATATATAGAGATCCACTGACCAAATATGTGACCTTCGCACCGTATCGGCCGTTACATGTTTTTATCTGTATTGGCCCGTAATATTTTAATACTTCATTTTGGGTTGTCCCTTAATAACTTAAATAAGTGTCCATTTTCAAAAGTTAATGGGTTAGTTTGTACAATTAATTTTAGAATAGTTAATGAGGAAAAGCGGATGATAGTTTTAGAAAATTGAGAAAAAAATTGATGTAAAATGATGATATCTCTCTTTTTTTTTTTTTGTCATTCGTCACTCCTAATCTATTATTACGTGGGGGAGGGGGAAGTGAGACTCAATCCCGGGATGTAATGTGGGACATCCAAGAATTCTACCGCATGAGCTAACCACCAATTGCATGATATCTCCTTCATAAGTTAGAATTATGAAGTTACACGCTTAAAAATAGGAGGGAGTACTACTTTTTAGCGAATTTGGTAACATAAAACTGCAATTTTGTTTCAGCTTTAAAAATCAATTGGTAACCGGCTGATACCGGTCCGTATTGGTCGGTACAAGCCAATATCGGACAATACCAGGCTATTTCAAATTAAAATATTTACTATAAGACAACTGTACATAGGATCCTAATTCCTAAGTTTTTCGATGGGAATTGAAACGGTACCTAATATTTCAATAAGAAAACTGCTGCTCTGACAGGTGACATATTAAAAACCATACCACTGACTGAAAACAAGGAATCCTATATTGTTGCATAATCCTTAATTTGTTTTTTTTAAGCCAACGAGTTCCTTTTTTTTTTTTTTTTTTATAAAGGAGAAAAAATTAAATTAATGCAGATAGGGCAAAGCAAGCTGGTACGTTCTTTATTATTGTGCTGATCCAACCCGTCTCTTTTGTCCGTCTCAAGTAGGTAATATCTGCAAGATATTACATCATTTGGATATCGATAGGTTTTTTATTAAGGAATATGCTTTGAAGTATATGGTCGAAATAAAAATTATGACGTAATCCATCTTAAAATTTTAGTCCGTAAGTAAAAATATGTAATTTTTCAGACAGAAAATTAAGTACTTTCATGGTTAACTTTTCGAACCTCTTTGCATTGAATTGAACATATGAATAACTTCTTTATCTTAGTTGCAAAAAAATTTAAAACTATGCATGAAATTATTGTATTTTTTCTTATCGGAGATTACACCCCTTTTGTAGTACTATACTAAAATTTTGTAAGAGAAAAAAAAAATAAAAAAAAAAAAAAAGAATGTGTGTTTCAATATAGACAAACACAACGAAACGAGACTAACAAAATGAGCAATTCGAATGACACTAATAATAATCAAGGCGGGCCCATTTTGAGAGCAAAGGCACAACAGCCCCAAAGTCCTTAGTGTGACTGATACACTTACTTAGAGTAGAGTAGCTTTCGAGATACGCTATGCGTGTGCAAGTGACGAGAGAGAAAACATTTTCAATTTCACTTTGATCAGTTTGACTGCAACTTCTTTGATGACTTTGATTAAATTATGAACAAAATTATAAAATAAAAGTGTGAACCGGCTTCAAAATTGCAAGAGAGGATAAGGAAGTGGAATTTTCTTTTTTTTTTTTTTCTGCGAAAGGAGTAACTGATTAATTTTGAAATTACTGCGATTTACCCGTTAATCTTTTGTAGCGAAGGATGTTAATTGGGTATGGAGTCGCTTATTTTTGCAACTACAGCAGTTTGAGTAATTAGGAAGCAAAAAGGTTGACACATTGACTTAAAAAAAGACACCAAATTCGCGTTCTCCATTTCTATATCAGAATAGAATGCATAGATACCTGAGATAAAGTGTCACCAGTCGAAAATGAGCTCTGAGATAAGAAGGTTCAATCCGAACAGCCTCAATGCACTCGACCGCAGCTTCAATCAACCTTCCTAAACCAGTCAAAGCCGCACTTTTGTTGCTGTGATACGACGCCTTATTCGAATCAAGAGAAATCGCTCGATCATACAAAGCCAATGCCTCCTCAAATCTCCCCTGCTTGTACTTCTCATTTCCCATACACTTCACCACTTCAGGGTCTAAATTGTTCACCATTTGTGGGCCTTTAGTCGATGGTGGATTTCTCCTGATAGCTGGCTTCAAATTACCCAACTGGCCTGGCACCATTTTGTTGCCCGAAGAAGTCCGGAAAAGGGTAGCGCTAGCATCGGATTTCCTGGCTTCACCGGTGACGAGATTAAACTCGATGGAGGTGTAAGATGGCACCCTTTTTCTTACTCTCGAATTCACCAGTGTCTGGATTTTTTGCAGTCTTTCTTAGGCCTGAATTGTTGGATGATGAGGTTGAACTCCTCGCGGCATCCGAGGGCCTTGCACTTTGATTCTGTTGAATGCAATTTGAAGGCATTGAATAGAGTGTGAGTGCGAGAGGATTTGGTGTAATTGGTTTTCGGTCTGCTTTCGTCGGAGGGTTAACCGAATTAACGGGATCACACTGCTCTTTCGTAATGATTTGTGTGCTTGGAAGACTGACAGAGGTTGATCTGTTGCTGGTTTTTGGACGTTGTTTCAAGGGTCTTTTCCGCGGCCCGAAGGCCCGGTTGAAAACTGCAGCGATGAACCCCCAACCCCTTTTATTCTTCTCTGTTTCTGCCATGACTCTCTCTCTCTCTCTCTGAAATCAAAATTGTAACAACATCAAACAATCAGAGGGTTGTATAGTATGAATTTGGGAGAATGGATGTGAAGAAGATTTGGTAATAATATTAAAAGCCGATTACCAATGAATCATGAATGAATAAAAGAATAAGGGGAGAAGAAATGAAGGGATAGCTGGCTTGAATTGGAAGGAACTAATATAGCAGGGCTACTTTAGGGGAGGTGTACTTTATGTACTCTCCGATTTTGGTCTTGTTCGAGGCTTTTTTATTTGTTTTTTTTTTTATTACTTTTTATGGCTTTCAAGATATGTCATTCTTCTCACATAAACAAACCAAAAAATTCTACCACCGCCATATGTGGGTCCCATTGTAAGTTTATTGTTTTGATTTGAATCGTTATCTTGTAGGGGCCGGAAAGTATTGCTCCCATGTGAAAAATCATTTTGATCGGACAGCGATAAATATATAAAATTTTGAATTTTGTTTTGCGAAATGGACGTTCGATGACAGTCTAACTTTAATATCCATGACCGTTCATTTTACAAAACAAAATCCAAATTTTGATATATTTGTTGATATCCAATCGATCTCATTTTATCAATGAAGATTTTTTGGAAATGATGGATGGGGCATGTATACGATCAACATTTAATACATGCAATCAACATTTAATACCTAATGAAGCCCACAAAAGTGGTGGTGGAAATGAAGGATTTTACACTGGCGGTGTAAAAGAATGTTCCCTCAAAACAAAAAAGCCAAAAAAGTCAAGTTAGTGAAACAAAGCCTTTGGTTTAGTTTTTGAAATTTTTTTTTTTTGACTAATGAGTGGAGAGAGATATATAGAAAAACAAGACTATTAGTTGGAGAGAAAACCTATTAGGAACCGTGCGCTCAGAGATGGAATGGTTCTCGAAAACGAAAGCAAACAAGGTTTGTTCCAAAATTATAATCATGCAATTTTTGGATAAAAAGTAAAATACTTCTGTAGTGATTTTTCCGAGTTTCTTCGCAATAAATTAAAGATCACGATTAGTGTTTCGCTAATTTAATGTGAAAATTTCAAAAAATAAATTGGGGTACTTTACTTTTTGATCTAAATAAATTACCTGTCTTTTCGCGGAGTATTATCCTATTCAAACGGATGATGTAAATTATAGGAGTATATTCCATGGAAGGCCCTCACTGGAGTGGGTGCCAAGGAACCAACTTTTTTTTTTTCCTTTGAAAAATTAGAGATCAGGAGGGACCAATTGGAATGAAGTCAGTAAATATAAAAAGGATACGGAATGAGTTGTTTCGATTAAAGTATTTACTAGGAATTAGGTGAAGGGAGATTTTTTGTTCTCCTTTTTTCTTTTTGTTTCGTTAGGGTTGGTAGGTACTCAAAGTCAAAAGGCTAAAAAATTTTACAGAGAAAAAGGTCACAAGCATTCCTACAAACTACTTGCGGAAGAAGTAAATTTAATTGCCAGGTAGGTCGTTGCCATAGTCTGTAAAATTTAATTACAGAAATGGGTTACAACTACCAAAACTTCACTTAAAGTACGACATAATTTGTAGTAAATCAGAACCGAATTAGAGACTCATTGTGCCGAAGCAGGCAAACCATTCTGGCAGGCATTGGGCTAGTCTCGATTGTCGTAGTAGAGATTGACGCGGAGAAAACCCCAACTCAAAACAGGGGCAGATCCAAGAAGAGGCAAGGGGGGTCAATTGACTCCACTCGATTAAAATTTCCTATAGACGTGTAATATATTTCTGGTTGTTTTGGTAATTTTGCCCCAAGATCCTACACTCGATTCACTAGATCTTGCCCCAAGACATGAAATATGTACAACCTTTGTAAATTCTTGACCCCACTAATAGAAAAATCATGCGTCTGACCTTGACTGAAAACAGAGAAAACGCTGGTGAAATCATCAAAGAAGACCCTCCCGAAACATTCCAAGGGCCAAACAAAAAGAAAACTATAAAATTTACAAAAAAAACCAAAAATAGAGACGAAACCAACTAATCAAACCCAATAAACTGAGTTAACTTGAGTTATCCATCACTGAGTCACATCGAGTCACCCGAGTTAAGATGATAAGCAACTCCAATGTTAGATTAGATAAGGTTTTTTGCCTGTACTAAAAAAAAAAAAAAGAAGAGTAAAATCAGTCCCATCCCAGCCATGTCATTTCTATTACACATTCAGTTTTGGAAAATGCTAAATGCAAAAAAAACTTACCTAGAAAGTACCTAGAATTCGAAAATGATTGACTCAGATTGACTTGGAGTGAATCTAAGCACTCATTTTTTAATTATGGGTATTTTCTCATTTTCTGGGTAAATTTTATGTGCAAATAGTACTCCTATTTTGTTTTCAAGGGATTGGGTGGGTTTGGAGCCAAAAAAATCTGGGGTACTGTCAAAGAAAAAAAGAAGTAAAATCAGTCCATTCCTGCCATGTTGTCATTCATAATTACACATTATTTGTAAAAATAAAATTGATGACTCCACAATTAATTAATAAGTCTCGTTTTAGATACGGTGATGAGGCACTAACCAATACCCAAAAGGGTTTACGCAGAGTGAATCACTTCATTAGCTGTATTAGCATGTCAATTGATCTTTTAAATGACCTCATTTATCAGACGAATTTAGAACCACCAATCCACCTTTGATATTATTTTCTAGGTGGCTTACCAATCAATTTCTGAATTATTCAATGAATTAAGTATCCTGTAATCAATGATTTCGCTTATCATAATTAAGCCGTTAAATTGACTATTTGAAGTTGTCATTTTCGCTAATAATTCCATTAGGTTTATAGTTAGGGTCTAGATCCTCTCCGGTTTTAAGGAGGGATTGGGGCGTTAAATTTCTCAATTTTCGGACCGTTCCGGGCTCAAATTGATGATCGGAGCTGTTCATTTTGTAGAACTCTTCTAGTGCTTCAACCATGCATGTAGAAACTTTTGTTGATTAGATTAGATACTAATCAATACATTTTCAGATCAAATTTATATAAAATAATTCCATAAGTCATACTGTATAAAATTTATGTTGTTAAAATATAAGTATTTCAAGCGGTCATCTATCGATCGTTACCGATTTTTGCACAGTTGTAGCACTCAATGAGTTTTACAAAATGAACTGCTCCAATCAAACATTTGGTCCCGGGATGAGCCAAAAATTGAGAAACTAAACGATCTAGTCCTTCCTTAAGACTGGAGTGGATCTGGACCCTATGGTTAGAAAACTTGTAAGATCCAGTTGTCCACAGAATTGAAGTATAATGTAATCTGCTTAATCGGCATACAAGAAGTTTGGAATAGGTCTCTTGTATAAAAAAGTACAAAAAATAATCCACTTAAGTAACCTGATACCGATTCCCCAACCCCCAACCTAATTCCAGTTGGTTGAGATTATACCTGCAATTAAATTAAAATCAGGGGTAAAACATTTGAGCAAGGATGTTCCTTGAGATGTTCCCTCATGTTATGTAAAATAGAATTCATTATGTTCCATTTGATGATTTGAGCAGTTTATTTTTGGGACCGGAATGTGCTTATTGGTCGTGCCGAAAATCAAGATGATATGAAAGGAGATAAATGGTTGGAATGGAAATAGATGGTCCGAATTTGTATGCAAATTACTCGTGCGACGAATATACTTCATTAAGATGAATGTTGTGATCCGATTAATTTGGGTTTTCAAATAAACAATAAGCAATTTAAGATCTACAAGATAAATTGCTTGAATCATGAAGTAAGGCCACATGAAAATATGAAGTTATCACATGAGTGGATTTTGATTAAAAATTATTACCATCACGTTTAATGCAAAGATCAAAAGCTGATTGACCCTGACTCTATTGAAATGTATAAAGACAAAAGGAAAGACTGAAATTTTGGTGAAATTTCTTTTGTTGGCACACATTTTTCCGTAACCCTTTTTCTTAATCACTTTTTTTTCTTCCCCGAAACGAGAACAGGTGATATCATTAATCGAAAAACCATTACATCAGGAGGAAACTTCATTCCAAGACAAGGGGTGAAGAAGCCAAACAGGGGCGACTCAATCCAAAGATTATAGCCAAAGTATGAGCTATGGTATTGGTAGTTCTACAAGAAAAGAAAAATACACAAGATTGAAAACCTCTACACAATACCTTAACATCACAGATAATTTTCTTCACTTCTTGGTGTAGACACCCTAAATTTGGCTCGGTAGATATTTTAAACACTGCTGCGCGTGGGGCTCCAATAATGAAAATGACGCCCGAATACTTCGGGTGAATTCAGGTGAATCCTAGAATCTTTGTGAAGATTTGTAGCCAAACCAAAACCCCTAAAAAAGTCAGCCAAAATATCGACCTGTATATTCATTAACCAGCTGGTACATTGTTTTGTCTGCCCAAGAAAACCAGTCTCCTATCACAAACCAAATACCCCCTGGCCAAATCCATTAACCAATCGGCAAATCAGTTGCTTCCAGAAGCTTTACAACCAGAGCCCGATCAGGACTTGATCTCTTCCCCGTCAATTGGATTACCTCTCTTTGCTTTTCGAACAAGCACAAGACTCTAATGGATAGAGTTTTTGCACATACAAAACGTCTCCCAATTTTAGTTTCAATCGATTTGGGACATCTCATTAGCTAACTCCATAAATAGGAGCCTTTGCATCTCAAAATCGACACACAATCTTTCACCCCCACTCTCCAATACTTTGCAGAAATACTCTTACAAATCCTAGCTTCAAAAGCCTTAACCTCCTAGAGAGTGAAAACACCCTAATGTAGAACCCCCAAAATCCAAGCTTAGGTTTTAGGGTTTCGTAAGTTCAACCAACAAAGCAATCAATACAAGCAAATCAACCTTTGAGGGAGTAAGTTACAAAGGCTACGGGCCTCCTATTTATTTCAATTTCTTGTTTATGTTTGTTATAACATCTAATTTTGCGTATTCAATTCTCTGTTTCTGGTGTTGGGAAGAACATCAGCCGATGCACTGATGTGCCAACCAGTATATTAGACAGCGTGATCTGCCGGCCGTCAAATTCATTGGCTTGCTGACATATCATATTGTTGGTACAGTGTTTTATGTTTCTGCTTTTTTTTTTTTTTTTCATTTTTGTTGCATGGCGCTCCATCCCCTATCCCGTGTGGTTTATTTCCTATTTCAGATCACCCATACTCGTTAAAGGCTTCAATCCAATCAGTTTATTTGCGAAGGGGAGTGATTTCCGCAGCCCCAAATTGTTATCCACACCTCTTTTTGTCTTATAGTAAAATTTTCATGCGTAAAAATTTCACTAGAAGACAAAAAATGGATGTAGATAACAATTTAGGGGGTGTGAATATCAATTACCATTTGCAAAGTCTTTTAAAATACCTAAACAACTTTATGTCAAACAAGTACAGGTTAGCTTTTGCGGCTCGATGGGGAGGGGGGCCTAACACCTTCCCCTAACCGTACCCTTGTTTCCGTAATCTAGAATCTTTGCCTGGTTTCTTGATTTCCCAAAATCAAATGGCAACACTCATTGAATTCGTGAAGGTGTGTTGCAACGGGCGCCTTGGCGCTATCTAAACAAACATAATTGGCCATCCTGTGCAGTGACTCCCTTTTTTATGTCTAACTAGAACGGGGTATCTACACTTGGCTAACACTACTAAAGCCCGTTGATCATATTGATGATATCTTGTGAATCCCCTTCCACAATCACATAACTTAGTCCTAATTGTTGACCCAATTGTACGATGCTATGAACCATTAAAGCCTATGTAATCACATGACTAGCACCCCACGAAAGATGTTGCGATATTGTCAAAGATTCTCTATTGTAATTCTTTCCTATTATATTCTTTCCTAGTTTAATTATAGGAATAGCTTGATTGTAGGATCTCCTATCTCTATAAATATGTACATGTAAAGATACAAAATTATTATGAATGAAAATATTCTTCTCTGATTTTCAAGTTGGTATCAAAGCCACGAAACCCTAAATCATTCTTCTTTGAATCCTTAAATCATGAGCAAGTCAGATTCTGAAACATCTGGCACCAAATCTACCCCCATCATTATTCAACACGAAGGTTCATCATTCAATGCAGGAATTGTATTGAATGAGACCAACTATGATCTGTGGTCTCAAATGTTAGAGATGCAAATTGCTGAGAAGGAGAAACTCTCCTTCATTCGTGGCACATCGCCGCCACCTAAGGAGAAAGATGAAGGCTATGAAAAGTGGTATTCAGACAATCAGAAGGTCAAAAGATGGTTGCTGATGTCTATGTCCCCGGAGATTATGAAGCGATACATTCGCTTACCTACCGCACGAGATATTTGGAAAGCTTTGTCTAAAGCCTTTTATGATGGAGCGGATGAATTACAAGTTTTTACCTTGAACCAGAGGGCTTTCTCTGCCAAACAAAATGGCAGACCGCTCTCTATATATTATGGAGAACTGACTGAAATCTTCAGTGAGTTGGATCATCGTGATAAGGTGGTCATGGTGGATGAGACAGATATTGCATCCTATCAGAAATTGCTTCAGCGACAAAGGGTGCATATCTTTCTCATTTGGATTAGAGGGTGATTTCGAGCAAGTGCGCGGCGAAATCTTGAGGAAGGATCCTATCCCTGAATTAGAAGAATGTTATGCCCTAGTTCGCCGCGAAGATGTTCGACGCGGGGTGATGAACGGACAACTGGAAAATTCTGAAGCTTCAGCCATGGTGACTCGGAACCGGTCTAATCAAAACTGGTCTCCTCAACACCAGCAAGACCAAAAAAAGCCCATCCATCCTAAGACTGCTAATGGTGGCGACAAATCATCATACAAATGCACTCACTGTGATCAAACTGGTCATACAAAAAGTCGATGCTATGAACTTGTGGGGTATCCGGAATGGTGGGATCATAGCCGTGATTCCCGGAAGAAGAATTCCAAGAAGGCCTCTACTGCTGCGATTGTTGAAACAAAGACAGAGGATGATAGCGGTGAAAAGTTCTCGGCATTGGCAGCAGCGGCAGGTAATGGTGGTAAGGTTTTAAATATTTCTACACCTGTTTCTAATAGTGCATGGATAATTGATTCCGGTGCTACGGATCATATGACATTTGATTCTAGACAAGTTTCACCTCTTAAACCTTCCTCACAAAATTCTGTTTCCACTGCCAATGGTACCTCAATTCCGATTATTGGGGAAGGATCCTTGTCCCTCACTAACACCTTGAATTTAGATTCTGTTTTGGTTGTTCCCTCTTTGAATTATAATCTTTTGTCAGTTTCTCAAATAACCACTGCCTTATTTTGTGTTGTCATTTTTTGGCCTGAATTTTGTGTATTTAAGGACATCCGAACAAGGCAGACGATTGGTTGTGGTGTTAGGCGAGGGAAGCTGTATTACTTAGACTTGGTGTCTAAAAGTTCAGATAAGTTGCGTCAAGCTTTAAAGATTGGGGGTTCTGAGGAGGAAAATAAGAAATCTGAGATATGGTTATGCCATCGACGTCTGGGGCATGCTTCCTTTGGTTACATGAAGAAATTATTTCCTAGTTTATTTGCAAACTTTGATGTTTCTAGTTTCAAATGTGATGTTTGTGAACTTGCAAAAAGCCATCGTGCTTCGTTTCCATTAACTTTGAATAAAAGTCCAGTTCCTTTTATGATCATACATTCTGATGTTTGGGGCCCATCTAAATTTGCTACTTTGGATGGATCGCGTTGGTTTGTTACTTTTATTGATGACTGTACCAGGATGACTTGGGTATGTTTGATGAAGTCCAAAAGTGAAGTAAACTTGTTATTTCAAAAATTTCATAAAATGGTTTGTCGTCAGTACAATGCACAGGTTCAGGTTCTCCGCAGTGACAATGGAGGTGAATATTTGAGTTTTGAATTGAAGCGGTATTTGGAAGCCCATGGAACCATTCATCAAACTACTTGTTCCGATACACCCCAACAGAATGGGGTGGCGGAGCGGAAAAATCGTCACTTGTTGGAGGTTGTCCGTGCTTCATTGATAGAAGCACATATGCCTTTATCCTATTGGGGACACGCACTTACCT